>VZTI01002192.1:254680-332635 GCA_013397865.1 Struthidea cinerea | reverse complement strand
CCCCCCCCTTATTTTTACAGCTCTGAGGCCCTCATATTCAGAGTGGTTAAGGGGAACATGTTACGTGTCTTCCTTTATTTCCTTTCGACCTCATTGTCCAAAGTATTCTGTGAAATTATCATATCTTAATGCTAATAATAGCAATAAACTCAGTCGAGGAAGCACTTACCACTTCTATATTTCTTCTGCCCCTAATTTTTTTGTTTCCCTTGGGTGTCAGTCACAGACACTTCTGCTGACCTGAGAGCTGTCACTTCAGCAGCAGAGTCCCTGTGCCTGGTGTGGTTAGACCACACGGAAAAACAGTATTTTTAACAGGACAGGAGAGCGCACGCAAGAAACCAAGAGAAACCTCTCTAAGCTGAGAAGATTTAAGCCATGAATAGATGTTGAGACTGGATTAAAATCACCATGAGTTAGACCAGTATTTGTGAGGCTTGCATCTCCAGTAATATGTCCCCTTTCCTGTCTGTGCACCCCCACAGAGGGAGCCCTCAAGTCATCAGTTGCATTTTGTGCAGAGGTGAAGAGGGTGCTCCTGAAGGAGCAGGGCAAAATCAAAGCTCTTCAGTCTTGCTTGGTCTCCGTGGAGAGCTTTCTGCTACCCTGGAAAAAAGCCCTGCACAGGGGACTGGGAGGGTCAGCTCAAAATGTGACAAAATGCCATGGCATAGGAGGAGTTGTGGACTCTCCGAGTGCAGCCACTGAAGAGAGTCCCCTTTTAATTTGCTTTGCTGTTCTTTTCCTCCTCAGAAAACAAACTACAGCATTGGGTAGAAAAACAGGAGACATATTCTTTGCCTATGCACATATGAAAGCAGATACATGAGAGGAACAGATTGAGAGCAGGAAACCAGTCTCCCTATCGTGCTTTTTCAGTGGCGGTGAAAAAAAGGTCACTGAAATATGGGTGGGGAAAAAGCAGAGTGAGAGGTGAAATTGTGTGGGCTGGATGCACTGAAACACCTGTGAACTTAAATGTGCAAATGGAGCCCAGACTCATGCTTGATTTCTTAGACTTCGAAAGGGCAAAATAGATTGTATTTGGAGATGAGGTGACTGTTCATAAACAGAGACTATGATAAATGGGACATTCCTTTTGCCTCATAGGCCATGTATGGTGGTTTACATCTGATATTATATTAACTTTGTCCACTCACATGACAGTTCATTCAAACAAGTGTGAACTTGAGGTGGTAAGTAGCCATTATGGGTTTGCCTCCAAGGTCCCTTACAGGTCCTTCCCAGATTTTGATCAAGACATCATTTCCCAGGTTGATTCCCTTAGCCACTGCATCTGCTTGGTTCCACCATAAATACAACAGCAACAGATGACTCGTAGATTTATGGCCTTTTTTCCTGAGGATCTACAAGACCATGATTGCTTATCTGCAAATTGAGTTTTTGTGTATGTTGATATGGAAAATAAAGCTGCAATAAACCAAATTTTTTTCATAAGTCATCTTCAAACACCTTTTCTTTTTTTCCTAGTGGATTTGTGGTGCAAATAATGCAAGGAACTTTTAGAAAAAGATGCTGACCACTATCAATACAATACAACACTGAATATTTATTTATGCTAATATTCACAAATCTTTCCCTTTCCAAGAACAACCTGGATATTATCCAGTTTTCATAAATAACTGTTATGCCATGTCAGCAGTATGTCTTTATTTTTATGTTTTGCTGTATCTTCTCATCATCTGTGAAACTCCGAGTTGATAAAACAGAGAATCTCTCTTATCACACAGTTCTGTAGCATCTTGATTTCCCATATATATATTTCAGGTCACATCTGAAAGTGTTATTTTTTAAATCATTTGTGTTATCAATGAAGTCATTGAAATAGGTACTGAAAACTCTTGATACAGCAACCTAGTAGGCATCTGCTTAAAATCCTGCCCTACAATTCCTCCCTTTGACTTCCACAGACACCCCCCTAGCAACTCTACTGTACTGTGAGGAGGGCAGGTCCCTCAAACCAAGTCACAAATTCTTCTGACTTCAAGCTGGTCAATGGGCTTCAGAGGGTGTCTAAAATATATAAATGCCCTTTGAACACAGCTCAGTGCAGAATTGGGTCCTGTATTCTTAAAAGTTTTTATTTTCACAATCTATACAGAAAGGACTGATTGAAGTGCAGTAATAAAGTTTTATTAGCATGACTGGGCAAATGCCTGAGCTACTGCATGGCAAAGGCCTGGAGGCATCCAGACAGGTCATCCAGAACATGTACCATCTCCCAGCAGTATCTGAAGGGTATGGTATTTATAGCAGATGGTGGCAGAAAAACTGCTAGAGGTAACTCTTTGCAAAGATACTTTCACTATGCTACTGACTGGTTTTGCTGCTTTACTACAGAGGCATCTGCCTTACTACAGAGGTACCAGACTCAAAAGAGAGTGGGAAGCTAACTGGTGAGTTTCTGACTTCCCTGACAATTATTTATAACTGCTTTTCCATGAGCAGTAGTACCTTGGTGTTAGGAGCTGTGCCGTCGGTCAGAAGATCAGCTATAAAGGTGGGAATCTCCATTTCCATTTGCACAAAGCCTTCAGTCCTGGCTTTGTTGCATGTTGTGATTTCAAGGAAAGGATTCTATAGTAACTTGCTGCCTGAGTAACTGGCAGGGATGGTGAAGGGTGCGAGGACAGGCAGAAAAGCATTGTGGAGATGGAGTCAGTGAAAAATCCACCTTTGGAAAAGGAACATTTGCTGAGAGCTCATGATAATGGGAGGGCTTTACTTGTTCAGCCTCAGCAGTAGTTTGAAAGTGTCAGGAGTTTACAGTGTACACATTGGGCCCCAAGGATACTGATCAGTGGGACAGGGTGCAGACGAGGCTTTAAAAATGCCTAGTGAATGAAATGTGACTTCACACAGCTAAAACTGCCACACTGCCATAACTCCCTTATATAGGCATATCTATTTCTATTTAAATATGTGTACAGGCATGCTCACATGTCCCATTAAAATGTGTCGTTGGATTCATAAAAACATGAGCCATACCATCAGTCCTTAGCTGGCCTCAGAGCAAATACAATTTCTTCTGACTGTAAAACTTTGAATTTACTTTGACATTTTCTTTGTGAGTTGATCCTAAGCTCTATACATATATTTGTTACCATAATTAATCCTAAGGATACAATTTAATATGAGAAATAAACCATTCACTCAATCTGTTTGTTGTTTTTCTCTTCTTGTTGTCTGTGATCAGTCATCTACCTCCAAGGCTTTCCTATGGTCACAGCATGGGATTGCCCCAGAAGGAAGGAATGAAGGATTTCCCATCAGAATTCTCCCTTGGTGGTGCTGTACACCCTCAGCCTCATGTTATGCCTGTCAGGTTGCAAGACGACACAGGACTTCCTTGCCATGCTGGAGAGAGACCTGATGGCTCCCAAACCCAAGGTTTCAGCCTGCATTCCACAAACATACCTGCTCCTGCCCCTGTGCCTCTGCACCTTGCCCAGGAAAATATAACTTTGAAGACTAACTCAAATAACAATTGGACATAATCCATATGCTATTGTTTGCTCATCAATATATGTGTTTATTCAGAGAATAGCCATTTCTTGAGTGCCTATGTAAACAAAAACCTCACCCACACAAAAGTTATGAACAAAAGATAAATAAGTTATGTAACAAAAGATGCATATTGAGCAGTTATGAAGAAGAACAAACCAGCAGATCTTGAAACTGGAACCTTGCAGTAATCCTGAACTAGAATCATAGAATCATTTAGGTTGGAAAAGACCACTAAGATCATTGAGTTCAACTGAATTGAGTCAATAATTACAAAAAAAGAGCTCTGATTTGGGGGAAGGGTGCAGTTTTGTGGTTCTCTGCATCTGTTGGGCTGCACAAGACAGAAAGGGGAAGAACCTAGTTAAAAATAGCTGCTTTCTGAATTTGAATAGCCAGATCTCCACATGCTATGTTTGTCTTTCATTTTAACTAATGCTTACACGAAGGTCCAAATGAGTCAGTAGATGTGATCACAGCTCTCAATAGCAACAGGTTCTTACTGCTTTGTCCTTTCATAAAACTTTCAAAAGGGCCTTCATTTCACTGTTAAATTTTGACTTAGGTTCTTTCAAGTAAAGGCATTCTTCTCTAAGCACAACTCCTTTCGTAATACCCAAGTTTACTGATTCACTTGGCTCTTGTCCCTGGAGGGCTTCCTGAGCATAGGTTGAAGATGCACATTTCCAACGTCACTTTTTAGTGACTCAAGAGCATTTATATCCTAAACCAAGTCTGCTTTTATTTTCCATTTCCTTTGCATCCAAATTCCTGATAAGTGTGATAGCATGCATGAGGGAAGTGGCATCAGTTCCAAGGGCTCTCTATTCTGACAGTACGCTTAGGATAATTCAAGATTTTGATTCTGGCCCTTTCTCTACACTAAAGCTTTTATACATGATGTCAGAATTTGGCACACTTCAGGGTAGCAAAATGAAATGAGGTAAGCCTAAAGCTTTGGAAAGCAGGCCTTTACACAGGTCAGAACAAAACAAGGGATGGTGTCCAGAGTTCAGCACAGGTTTCCTGAACGCACTCAGAGACAACTAAGCTGAAACACCAACAGAAGTCACTCATAAACTGTGATACTAATGTCAAAATTATTTTATATCAGCATATGGGAAAACCTCTCTGCAAGCTGCTGGCAATTATTTCCTCAAATCTTACCTTACCTTATTACTTACCTTATTAGCAGCAGGTATCTGAGAGACACAGGATGATGGTTTGTACTCACCATTAACAGCAGGCACACAACTGATCCAGGTCCTCAGTAGCCCTTGGCTGTGGTGAGATACAGAAATACAAGAGCTTCTCTCTCCTGGATGCCTTTGGAACATGTCTCTGGCACAAGCATCTCAGGGCAGAAACTCAGCCCCATTTTCATTCATTTGCAGTACAAGAGAGGAGAAACTTTAGACTGTGTCCAGAGGAGGGTGACCAAAGTGAATGGCCTTGAGTGCCAGACTTGGGAGGAGTGGCTGAGGTCACTTGGTTTGTTCAGCTGGGAGAGGACAAGGCTGAGGGGTGACCTTGTCATGGTCCACAATTTCCTCAAGGGCATCAGCAGAGGAGGAGGTGCTGATCTCCTCTCTCTGCTGCTCGACTGTAGGACACAAGGAAATGGAATGAAGCTCTCGGGGGAAGTTCAGATTAGGAAAAGGCTCTTCGCTGAGAGGGTTCACACTAGAACAGGCTCTCCAGGACAGTAGATAGAGCAACAAGCCTGTCAGAGGCCAAGCAACATCTGGGGGATGCACTTAGTCATATGGCTTGGTTTTAGGTACTCCTGCAAGGAGCAGGGAGCTGCAGTTGGTGATCCTTATGGATCACCTTCCAACTTGAGATATTGTATGTTTCTACGTTATGGTGACTGCAAAATCCAACCTGCAAAGCCAAATTCCGTGTGTTCCTTTGGCCATTTTAAATTGGTCTTGAGTACTCAGTATGAAATGCCGCAGTCTTTTAGGGTGAGGAGAATCAGTTTAAGGATTGGAACTGAAACTACATTGGGGGCTATAAATCACTCTTCAGTGCGCTCAGCATTTGGGATGCCATGTGGAAAGGCCTAACTCCATATACTCTGCGTAAGAGTTCCTGGGCTACCTCTGTTTCAGAGGTCTGAATTCAATTTGGGCAGAATTTGAAGGATCTTCAGGTCATGGGAAAACACCCATTTTACTATGGCTTGAACTAAAGTTTAAATTTTATTTGTATATGAGATTCCTGCCTTGCTCATGTATATGGTTGTTATCTAAGATAAACACAAGGCTACTTTCCAGCTCACTGGGAAAAAAAACCATTTAATTTGAAAAATTATATTAAAGCAGTATGAACCATAGGAATAAAGCAAGAGATGAGACCAAGGTTCCCACTATAATACAAACAGCTTTTGAAAGAAGTCAACTAAAAATATAAAGCTTTCTGATTTATTTTTGTTGTTCTTTCTGAACATAAACATTCAATACTTTTAATTACTACAGAATCCTTATAAATCTAGAGGACTTCCACACATTTGAACAAAACTGTCTTCATCAGTCTGGAAGATTAGGACCACTTGTTGACAGCAAAGCTTAATGTTACCCAACATTCAGAGACTTCTAATCATCAGCAAACTCTTCATGTGCATGCATTTGGGTGTTCAGCTCTGCTTTGGACATCAATGTCTTCCTTTTTTTTTTGCCCTTTCAACTATAGTGGACATAAATAAAAACATGAAGCATTTAACATGAAAAATTTCCTTCCTAGAATACTTTGTTACATTTTTTACTTCTTACTTAGATTTTTGGTTTTTAACTAGAAGCTGTTTGTTGATTTATACGATGCAATTTTCTTATTCTATTAAAAATGTTCTGCTACACAGCATCCTACATTTCCCCCACCAAGCAAGAATGCCAGGTCTTTAATCTAAATATTACCTCTTCATCTATCTATATATGACAGCTGTTTGTGGAAATCTCTTTTCACATATGCCACACACCCAACACGTACTGATTTCTCATGTGAGGATAAAAGAAGGACCGGAGTCTGCTTTAGAAAGCCTAAACCCAAAGAGAAGCACAAATGGAAAGAAAGGAAATGGGACATGAAAATCTTAACTTGGTGCTGCATACTCAAGAGGCTTCAATTTTGATTTTCTCCTCTGGAAATGTGGCTGAAGCAGCCATGCTGCCTGCAAGTGTTTTCTGGGAGGTGTTTCACTAAAACTTTTGAACCCTGGCCAAAGGAGGACGCCTGAACTTCAGCTCAGACACATAACACAAGTGGCTGAACACCCTCCAAGATGTTCAGGGCGTATATGTGCGAGGGTGTGCCACAGATGTGAGGGACCAAGTGCCATATGGGACAAGAGGCCAAGGCAAGACCTCGGCAGGGAAGGAGAATGCTAGAGGAATGATTGAGGAAGAAGCAGGAGGGAGATGGGTAATAAATGCTCTGCTGTTTTAACTGCTCAAATAGCAACTGTGCTTTCAGTAAGACATAAATTGACCCCAACCTTATGATGACTTTACAAATAAAAGATAACTTTTTAATTAATTGCACAGTGAACAAGAGAGAAATGAACACTTCTTTCTGTAATGATGATGTGTATTTGCTAGTGCTCTCCTGCTGCCCAAATAAATGGAAGGCAGTGTTGTGGTGCTCTGGTAGTGCTACTGGAATTGGATTATCTCCCTTCCTCCACTTGGCATCACAGAACAGTCCCTCTTAATTGTACCATCTATCTGATTATTAACCACTGCTTCTGATCATGCTCCATCTCTTCCCTTATCTGCTTTTCATTTCTGCATTGCTTCTCTATAATTGCAACTGACCTGCCTCAAGGCCACAAATTATTTCCTATCATCTTTGAGTGCAACAATTGTTTGGGGGGATTTTGGTGGCTCCACTCATCTTAGTGCTGCTCACCTCTTGCCTGAGACTGACTTTGTTGGGATCTGGCACTGGCCAAGAGCAGAAGCAGTTCCTACAGGCACTGGTGAAAGGGGATGAGGTTTCTGAACCAGCACAACCTTCATGTGACGGCAGTCTTCAAATAGCTGGGCAGGCCCAACAGCAAAGGTGCTGTGAGCTACAAAATGGGAATCATTGCCCTGCCTGTCCTCAATACAAATACAAAATGTAGTGGTGGCTGCCAGCCCACAGATGTTAGGTGAAGCAATGATTTTTGAATCGTGGTCCAGAGGCTCTGGCAAAGTGTAAGCAGTGCATGCCACAGGTTATGAAATGCACTCTTAAGAAATGCTTCACATATGCAGTCATTGTCTTCTAAAAACCATCACATCAACCCCCCACACAGCCAGACAGGAATAGCCTCAAAGTCATTGAAGTAAATACATTTATTTTTTTAAATCCTAGGAGACAGACAGCCCTTCTTGCCAGGAAGATGATTAGGCCATCTCTTGGAGTCTGGAGTAAAGGAATAAATGAAAGAGATAATAAATCCCTCTATTCATATTACAGATCATGAAAGGGGAAAAACTGGCAAGCATCTGCCACGTAAGAAACTGGTCTGGAAGTTGGGAAACAAGCATGAAAGACCATGACTGGAGTAAGACTTCTCTGGAGGAGCAAAAATACCCAAAATCCCTAAGTACTGGAAGTATCCTACCCAAATAGATAGCAAATACTCAATGAAAATAACATTAATATTGCTTATTAGATCACTAAATACCCTGTGACAGCCAGCTCTGAGTTGCAGTGCTGAGTACAGCAATGCGAGAAATTTCAGACAGAGAAACTGAATACCAAGACTGTATTGCTGCTATCAATTACTTTGCTTTCATTTATAAATAATGCTGGTTTGCTTAGGTTGCCAGTTAGGAGCTCTAAGACTATCTGGGGTGATATCTCATTCCTTTAGAAAGCCTTAGTTTAGTACATTATATGCTCTAAAGGGCATCACTGAAAAAAGAGGCTCTAAGGCCACAAAGCCAGAATCAGTTGATTGGAAAAAATGAGTTTTCGTCCTGTATCAGAAGGAACCTGAGATCTTCTGCCCTTTTCCCTGGGTGAAAGCAGAGATACCTACCTCCCAGATTGTCAGTCACTGAGAAGGTGAGCTCACCTGCAGAAATGCTCTGGTCTTTTGGACCCTGGTTCCAGACTCACATTTACTGAACTGAGAAAACAAACCCACGCGTTCGGAGGAGGCCTCACGTCCTTCTGCTGGGCACCCCCTTCAGCTAGTGCCCAGCAGAAGTACATCTCTGGTGTAGGACTATGCAGCACATCGGCATCTGCACAGGCACACCCACACATATGCAGGGTCAGGGACTGGTGGGCTTGGGTCAGGCAAGGTAAATAAAGTATAGGGATTTCCATGTGCAGCTACAAATGAAACTCCTCCATACAGCTGATCTGCCTGTTGAGACCTGGGAGAGATTTGGCTCCTTTGAAATTGAGGCCCCACTAAGTGATATGCCTACCATTCTTTTGCACTCCAAAATCAACATCAGGGGCACTTAACGCATGTTTTTTTTAAGAGTCTCTATGTTATGAATAATTGTTAGGCCCTTTTCTTTTGCAGGTTATTAGCTGGTATGCAGATAACATATCTGTTAATACAACATCTGAAGGTCTCACCTTGTGTGATAACTCTGCAGTGCAGGGATGTTCTCCCACTTCTTTAAGTGGAAGTTCCCTGGGAAGGCTCTGCTTTAAACCAATGAACGCATGAAGGTTTCTTAAACGAGGTTATTATTCTCCTTTTTATTCTCTCCAGGTGATTTTTATCCTTGTTCCTCCTGAAGCTGGGACTTATGCAATTGTGGTGCCTATCAACCTCCTGTAATAACACTTGAACCCAGTGGCCAAACATAAACACACTTTGCAGAGGGCTGGCAATCTCAAGGATAACTTATCTGGGGGGAAAAGCTACCAGACAATGAAGGGGGAGGGAGTAAATGCATTCACTGCAGAAGGGTTTCAAGGAGAGGTCAATCACATTGGGGAGCACCAGAGACTTTATACAGGGATAGAAACATGGGAAACAGCCACTGCTGACTCTGCTCATCATGGAGCAGCTTGTCTGAGGAGTGTTAGCTTCAAAAACTCAGATGGACCATTCACACAGACAACATCAAGCCTGCACGTAGATGAACTTCCTGTCCAGCTTTCCAATAGATTCACAAACAGATGGGTGTCCTGGAGTAGTTCAGTCCAGCTCCGTTTTCTTTTATCTACATCAGTTTTGATCTTCTGTGAACAACTTTAATAGACAGTGTTTAGGAGGCAACGCTGGTGCTGGTCCCTACAAGAATCTCTACACAGGCAGCATATGTTGAGCAAAAGTGGGGCATAATGGGTGGCTTCCTGAAGAGAAAGCAAATAGGCTGATTTGTGTCACAGTATTTCATCAAAGTCCTGAAAAAATTGAAACTCATTTAAAGAAATTATCAAGATATAGGAAGGAAGAGGCAAAATTTCCCATCAGAACCCAGCAAAGTGACACAGCAGCTGGTGATACCTCCCCAGGCCTGTTAGTGCTGCTTGCAGGAGGACCTTCTCCTGTCAGGAGAGAAGGCTTTACACTCCCTTATTATGAACGGACATCTGATAGCCCAGATTGCCCTGCTGGGCAATGTATCATTTATTTATTGGGATTTAATGGGATTGAATATCTGTCTGCCCCTCCTAGATGCATCCTGCTTTCTGCTCTGTACGTGACCGATAGGCACCAGTAATATTGCGGTGAACAGACACATTGATTTTAGGGGCAGATGATTCTGGAGCTGGATACTGTGTGCTTCTCCCCACATCCAGAAAGCTACAGCAGAACTGGAAAAGATGCAAAGATGCTCCTGATGCACCAGTGCATCACCAGTGAGGATAATCAAAGGTACCAAAAGGCCTCTGCACCAGAAATCAATAAATCCAGGAGGGCTCTTCTCTTTGAAGAGAAGATGAGCAGGGGTGGCTTGAGGGAGATCAGTAAGACCACGAGTGGCAGTAAGAAAGCCAGCATGGAAGAGTTGGCAGCTGTCTCTTCTAATCCAAGCAGCGCAGGGCAGCAACTGATCCTGTCAGGCAGAAGTTTCAATGGACAGAAAAATACCTATGCACAAAATATGCAGGTAATTTGTGGGCTGCCTTGGCAGAGACCTTTTGTTTGTAGGCTCCAAGGTCACCTGGGCTCAGAAAGCACCCAGACCAGTTGAAAAGAGAGTCATCACCACTGGTTCAGATGGGAAAAGTTTCCCTCTGTCTACTTATCCCTTGGAGTCATTTGGGTCCACATCTTATGCCCAGACTTGCTGCCTCTCACCCCCAGCCCAGCCTGTGGTGGCTGCTTGAGCATAGCTTCCAACACTGTGGCACACAGTGGGGCTAGATGAGGCCAGAGGGGTCCCTTCTTGTTTCTTGCCAGGAGAGTGGTCTCAGGATGAAGAGCAGTTCCCTGTCTGGGGATCAAGAGTCCCCACAGGGCTCAGCCGCTTGAGCTGGGGAAAAATCCACATTGCACCTGATGAGATTTCCTGCAAACCATTCGTACAAAAAAGCCCAAAACGTAATTTACATGCAAAGTGTGTGTGCTGGGGAGACTGTCCCTTCATGCCAGCCTCCAAGCCTCGCTCCTGGAACACAAAGGACACACGATCATGTTCAGCTCATTTGGCACCCCATACGTGTGCACTGGTGACATCTTACATGCCCTGCTCAGGTTGCTCCTCAAACAGTCAGATTGACATTATTTACGGATTGTATTGGTTTGGTTTGGCAACAGGGAAGTCTGTCCAAGATCAGCTCTGAGAGCCAAAAGGGAGGGATGCTGAGAGGCTGTGCTATCAATACTGTCCCTGAAAGGCTCTGCCTCACCCTTTCCATATGGCTTCATTCTGCTGTTGGAGGCTAGAGAAGCCACCCTATTTGCCCCTACTCCTTGCTATACAACACACACCAAGAAACTCTACCCAGTCTTTGCACAGTAATCCCATATCTTAGGGCTCAGAAGCCATTTACAACTGAATGGAAAAACTGTGGATAAAGTTCCCAAGGAGGGCATAAGCATATAAAACGTGCATACTCAGTACTTCACACCTAGCTCCAGAGAAATTTAATTTCCCTATCTCTAAGACAGTGAAGTCCCCTAAGTAGCAGTAAAAGCAGCTTCAACATAAAAAGGACTTTACAATTTTTAATAAGTACATAGATTTTTTTCTATTAATCGTTTCCTTTCTGTAAGGTGACCAATAATTAGGGTCAAACACACCAGTACCAAAACTCTCTGTGTTTCTGCTCCCTGCTCTGTGCTGAGGTCACCTGTACAGGCACACCCTCACCTCCAGAAGCAGGATTTTGCTGGTGGGCCCTCCCACAGCAGCTATTGCTCCCATGTTGACAAAAATTACCTCACAGGTTTGTCCATCTTGCTGTTCTTCACCCTGAACCTTCTCACTGATGCTGTTGCTCTGGAAGTACCGTACCAGATAACACATGTGACAGTAGATTACAACCTGCTGTCTCATCCATTCTCACTGTCTAGGAGGAATATTCACCAAATTATCCCTTAATCCTTTAGATCAGTGGAACTGCACATGTGCATCCTTAAAACATAACGCTTGAAAGGCAACTTCTAACAGCTACCACACATGCTCAGCTTTAGATCCCTATTGTGCAGGTATGAATGAGGGGGATCAGTGCTGGTCAGGATACTGAGTGATAGTGAATATTGATCCTCTTGTCTGTCTGGCTGAAATGACATCGGTTTATAAATGTATTTGTGGAAATGTTTAGGAAGGCCCAGACACATGTGCATGAATTCCTTGTGGGCATAAATAGAGAAGTGCTGTCAGCCTAAATCTGTAATCCCCCTCCCATACCTCTAGCAATCAATATAGGATCCAAACAAGTAGACTTCTGGCATTTCAATGGAATGAGACCACACAGGAATCAGCAGTGGGTGTGTACATATACACACAGCTACCCTGCTTCTGCCCAGTATGTCTGGGGGGTGTGGCAGCTCTGGATGGGCATTGGTATCTGTAACTGAGTCCTGTGGTGCACTGTTGGGGATATAAATAGATATTCAACTAGGAACATTCTGGATACTTCCAAAAATTATTTTAGATTACTTTCTAAATAAGACAAAGTTTTAGTGAGCCCACATTGCTCAGGCACTTAGACAGCAAACACTTTCCGTCATAAGCATTGCCAGCAAGCATTTCCTCACTTGCTGAGCACAAGCACATCCTCTTTGCAGGGCTTTTGGGTGGCAGCTCATGGGGAACACTGCCCACTGAGCACAGGTAATGCACTTTGCCTTGTGGTCTGGGCTCTGACTGCCCCTGGAACAGTTAATATGACTGAGATGGAAATCCCCAAACCCAGCAAACAACAACAACCTGTGATGTGAAGATGGTTGCTGTGTCCAGGAACAAGGCCAGTTTCCCCTATCAGAAGCACCCCACTGGCAGCAGCACAAGACACACCTGGAGACAGGCGAAGACCAGTGGGATATGTGGTGGGAGAGAACACTGGATGAGCAGCAGGATCTCTGAGCAGCTGTAAAAGCAGCAGGGAGAGGCGAGGAAGTAAAGGTGAAACAAAGGAGAGAAACAGAGCAACAGAAAGAGAAATGAGGAGAAAGCATGAGAGACCTCATCAGGTAGCAAAACTGCATTTCTCAAGGTGCATTGAAAGCTTTCCTTTCTCTTTCAAAACTCATCAGCTTCATCCAGTTCTCAGTGCCAGAGCTCTGGGTTCCTGAGGATGTATGTGAAATCAGAAATAAGCCACATTTCCCCAGTTATTTGGCCACATGGGTGTAACATGATCATTGTAATCGGGGTGCCTCTTGCTGTGAGGGGGCCCTGGGGAAGTGCCCCTGTGGCTCTGCACTGCCTGAAGAACAAGGCTATGTGAGGAAATGCTGCAGCCCCCAGCACTGCCCCTACAGCTCCAGTCAGGGCTGCAGGCCAGGTTGCTGCCCCAAAGGTCACTCTCTCCACCTACTCAGCAATGGCCAGATACTGCCTCCCCCAGTCCAGCAGCAGAAACACCTCTATGGAAACACAAGGTTAGAAAAAAGTGGCAATTAAGTGCATTGAGGTGAACGGGGTCACTGGGACATAAGAGGGCTTGGAAACAGTCCCAGGTGCAGTAGTTCTGGGTGACAGGAGGGGAGCAGCAAAACGCCGTGGAGCTTCAGACCCCAGCCATCCTTTGCAGGAGTAGCTGACAGCCTTTGCACCCACCCAGCTGCATCCCATGCCCAGCTTTGGAGCCCAGCAGGCAACCACACAGACCACAGTGCTATGTGTCCTCAAGAGTACCGTGGCCTCAGCTCAGGTCTTGCGACCTCTTAGTGAAAGCCTCCATATCATGTTACCCATCCTCAGAGCCTCCTGCTAATGATTCATATATCAATAACTGCGTTTTGCAGCATTGGCATTTACAGTGACTTTACTGAATCAAGAAATAGCAGCTGTTTACAGGGGCACAGAAATCAAAGATCATCAGTGAGACCTTCTGCCCTGTACCTCCCCACTTAAGAGGGTACTGCAATCTTGGGGCTGTGGGAAGGAATAGCCTGCTCAGCTCTGTTGTACTGGTGCACTGAATGATGATATTGTCACAGCTGAAGAAGAGAGATTGGAATTGAATTTTAGGACATTATGAAAATCTGGCCAGGGAGGAAAATAAAAATGCTAGATAAAATCTATTTCTGGACATGTATGTTTCAGGGCTGGAAAAAGCATTTCTAGAATCCTCAAACATGGCCACGTCCAAAATAAGTTTTTGACAAGTCTCAGGAATGCCTGCTGTGTCTGTGTCCCCCCTGTAAACCTGCCTAAGGGTGCTGGCCCCTCTTTGAGAACACTTTAGGCTGCTGGCTAAGTGGATGTCTGTTGCTGTGCATGAGGCAGGGCTGTTACTCATTAAGCGTACACAGCATTGGACTAGGAAACTTCATTAATCAAGGAGGCCAAATCGTGCTCCACAGATTTATGAGGGTAATGGGGGGCTTTGCCCTGGGACCAAAAGCAGATGGCTGGCATGGTGTGAACCCCACTCGTAAGGGCACCCTTTATCTAACAGTTGTGAAATGCAAGCTCAGCCCCCTCCCCTGAGCACAGACACATCCCTGCTGTGGGCAAAGAAAGCTGTGGGTGCCATGCGAGTATTCCTGTGTAGGAGGCAGACCAGACCCCTGAGCTATCCTCCTCAGGCCACCAAAAACCCTGACTAGCAGGAGATCCCAGCAGGAGACCCCAGTGCAGGCTTCTCACCTTTGAGTGCTGCCGGCATCGCCACAGGGGTGGGAGCGCAGCCCATGACACCCGGATGGAGAGAGACGGGCAGGAGAGGGTCAGCACAGAGCACACCGGGCTTGTGGAAAGGTGCTGTGTGACCCTGGTATGGATCACCTCTCTGTGCCTCTGGTTGATTTGCAGTTTGTATAAACTACTTAAAAAGATAAACTTAGCTCCTTTATTTAAAAGATGCCAGTGAACAATTTTGTGATCTCTCACCTTCCTTCTCTTTGTTGTTTTTTTTTTCCCCAGATAACAGTAGTTTTCTGAGAACTGTCATTATACAGATGTCTCTCACTTCACTGAATACCCTTGGCAAGAAGAGTCCTACCCAGCAGGAGTGGAGGATCAGTGGTGGGGGGAGTGGGATTTTTATTGAACTCTCTGTCATGAGTCTTAAACAGGGTCTTTGAAGTCATTGGGGCAGATTGAAGGCTGAATCAGTTGTTTTCTCTCTTCAGTTGAGGGTTTCATGTTCAAGTTTGGCTTTCTGGCAATGCTGTACATGTCAGATCAGAAGCAGGTTCATTGTTTTGTGAGGTGGTCGGTGATCTTTGCCATGGACCCTGCCATATCCACCAATCTTAATACTTATTTCTAGGAAGGAATAAATCTAGTTACACATTCACAGAAACTGTGATGAATGCAACAAATACATCTTTGTGCCAGTATTATAGCTTACGAACAGAAAAGTTCTTTATAACAACTGGAATGTATTTTGAGACCCAGGCCTGGCATTTGCAAGTATCTCCACAACTTCTGCTTATAGCAGTAGTAAATTCTAAAGAGTGGTATTTCATAAGGGTGCCTTGGGATCACAAGCTTCATTATCCATTACGGATGCTGATCCCAGGCACTCAGATCAATATAAAGATGTACTGATACTGAAATTCTAATGCATAGCCATATTCTGAAATGTTCCAACCCCAGCAGGATGACAGCTAAACATAACAATGCCATAAATGCTCCTAACCTGTTTTAGTGAAACATTCAGATTTACACTAATTTTTCTCAGTCTGGTCTTCCTTTGAAATGTTGATTCAAACAACATTTGAATTAATAGTATCTCCATTAAAAGTGTTCACCTTTTCTCTCTGACGACTCAGTTAAGTCCTATAGCTAATTAGCCAAAAGTAGAACTCTTTCATCTTTAGCCATGTACCTTTTTAATGCCAGGTTGCTAAAGATAAGATTTTCTCAGAAGACAGCATAGCTTAGGCTGGTGGTTTAATGGCTCTACAAGTAGGTACAACACAGAGATAATTTGATACTAAAACCTGCTTGTTCTCAGCCCTTGTCCTCAGATTTCTCTCACCTCCTTTTTTGTTGAGAATCTTAGCACTTACAATCACTCTATCAGGAAAAGTCTCGTCTTTTCCCACTTACCAACATTTACTGGAACAAGACAAATTTTTCTGCCTCTGGATGAAGACTGAATGCATTATTTTTGCTGTTTCCTGAATCATTTAGACACCATTTAAAAATGCCCTTTAGCATGACCCATTCTGGAGATGTGCAAAGTGAGATTGGCCATGGTTTCTAGAGCTGTGCAGTGACGTGCAGGTCACCACGGAGGACCCTAGGGCTGATCCCCCTGCACTCCATCCTCATGGACAGCCCCAGAGGGATGCTGTGGTGGCTGCCCATGCCAGCAGCCCGCTGCTGCTGGTTGTATGGGCGCAGAACAGCACCACACAGCCCCACTGTCAGCCCTGCTGTAGTGAGGGGCGGTGAGAGCTGAGTCTTTGGGAAAAAAACAGAATTTGGGGTCCTTTATATCATAGCAACATTCCCTATGCTTTTTGATAGCTCAGAATACTTTATTCAACCGAGTCTCTTTTTATCCAGCAACAGGAGCCACATCAATAAAAAGAGCATTGGTTTGTTGTTGTAACAAAGCCAGGAGGACAGCTGAGCAGCTCCAGAGGGACAAGGACTGTAAAAGAATGTGTGCGTGTTAAAGTGAGCTCATTAACAGCTGAACAGCCACTGTGATTGTACTGGAAGATAATTCTACATTTTCTAGCCAGCCTTGCTTCCTGATATCAGCCTGGAAAAAAAAAAAGAATATATATATATATATATATATATATATATATAAATGATTGTTATTAGTAGGGGAAATAAGGCCTATAGGGATTTAGCTCTTAACAAATATGGTATTAATCAGACTGACATCAATGGAGGACTCAGCCATGCATATTTGAGGGAAATTTTCAATGTGGAAGAGGGGTATCTGTAAAAGTAGATTTTCCCAGTGGCATTTTAACACCCACAGCTTGAGATGACGCTTTCCTCTGGTATTGATTCTCACCTGGTTGGAGCTGACCTTTCCCTGCACAGTCTGATGCAGTTAAGGTCCAAACCAACACTGCCAAAGGCTTTGCAAACCTGCTGTGTGCAGGCAAACCCTGATGGCTCCAGGCTCCCTTACGTTAGCTGGGCTCCCCATGGGGTTGAGTGGGGCAGGAGCTTTCAGTGCCTGCTGGGGACCAGGTTCTGAAGATGTGACAAGCAGTCGTCTTCTCACCAGGGTCTGACAAGGCTCCTCCATGGTCAGGGAGTGTCCACTTTGGCTGACACCAGGTTACATCCTCTAAATACACGTGAATTTGCAATTTAATAGGGCTGTGTTAAAATAAAAAAAAAAATCCATATGTAATATTGAGTGGCTCATGCTGAGACATCATGTTTCCAAGCTGACAAAGCAGTATTCTTCTCTTTAGGCCAGATCCCAAAGCAAACTTAAGCCAGTGGGCACATTGCCATGGATTTTAGAGGATTTGAGGTTGGTGAGGCCACATCTTGAACACCATTCAATTTTGGACACCTTAGTACCCCCAAACCACTGACAAGCTGGGAGGAGTTCAAAAGAAAATGGCAGTAACACAGTTTAAGACAACTGGCTTAGGAAGTAAGACTGAGGAGTTACTAAATTATTAATAGCTTGGCTAAGCAGTAGCTCAACAGTCTTTGAAGCAAGGAGGCATAAAGGAAGGAGCAAAAGGTAGAGGGGAGCAATATCTCACAAGGTGACAGTGCCACAACAGCCATGGTGAGGTCAGGCTGGGAGAAGCTCAGGTTTGAAGGCTGAGCCAGTTGAGGGATGCCTCTGGATGTCCCTGCCTCTGCCTGTCCCTGCCACCCACAATGCCTCACTACTTTCGGACCTCAAGAAGTAATGGAAGGGGAAATGCAACATCAAGAAAAAAGTGCAGAGGCTGAAAAGTGTGTGTATGGTTTTAACCGCATTATTCTTTCCTGTTACAGACAGATTTGGAGTAATAATGATTAAACTCTTAAGATTTCAGCTATGTTATCAGTAAATTCTCAGCTTTACTTGATGAGCATCCCTTTTGTCCACAAACAAGATTTTGAGTGTAATGAGAGCCAGGGTGCAGCTTTGCAGATGGGCATTCAGCTGGGCATGTGGCTTATTTTCTTGTAACACCACATGAAACTCTAATCCCTGCGATAGCCTGTGCAGACAGAGACACCTTCCTTTCTGTGGAAGGTGATGAGGTCAGAACTGCTGGAGATGTTTCACGGGATGTTTAATGTTTCCAAGGTCTCTGTTATTTGCCATCATCTGGAAGACACCACAAGCAGTAGTAAGTTGCCCCAAAACAGCAGCTTTGGCCTTCAACCATGTCTGAAAGAAACACCATTGGGCTTTGCTAGGTTTATTTTTGAGTTCAGTTTAGCAGTTTTTCACAGCAGTAATTTCCTTTGGATTCTCAGGAGGCAGAGGGGGAGTAGAGGGATCGGGCTAGGCTCATGGTGGGGTCAGCAGCCCTTGGACAACAAAGAGCAGGACAGAAAAGCGGAGACCAGCCAAGCCCTGAAGAAAGGCTGCTTTGCCTTTTCCACTGCCTGATCATGCTGTGCTATCATAAACCCAGCACAGCACTATTGCCAATACCCTCCCTTGCTCTTATTGCTTTCCCTGAGGCTGAAAATGGTGGGAACATCAGTTCAGTTCAACTTCAAGATGTTTTCACTATTTTGCTTCCCTGAATTGCTCGGGCTGCAGATCAGATGTCTTTATTTCAAACACAAAATAACTGTGCTCCCCAAACTTGAAAAAATGCCAGTATATTTTCTTTTGTCAAACTGCAAAATACAGGAGAAAGGCAAATGAGAGGGATTGTTAATGAAACACAACGCAGCAAAAGAGAAAACATAACACCAAAAAAAATCACACCTCAAACTCTGAAACTAGATAGAAAGCTGGACACCAAGAGTGTTCTTTCACTGTGCTACACCATCTGAGGGATTGGGATTCTCTTACATTCTAAATTTTTTATTTCAGAAAATTTTCAGGAAAAATTTTTGCCCTCTCCAGAGAAAGCCTGACATGTCCAATCACCTTCTGACTTTTTAATACAGGAGGCAGACATGGGCCAAAGGCAAAGACATAAACCTCACTTCTACCATGGAAAGAAGATGAATTTCCAATGCCAGCCTACCGTACAACCCCCAGGTACATGAGGGAGGGAGCCCACGGGATCCTCCCCCACACCTTGCTACACCAGGATGGATTCTCCACCCAGCTGATGCAGTCCGTGCTCCACACTGGGGAGTCACTAAGGCATCACGGGACGAACACCTCCTTCAGGAGACAGGCTGAAATCATGGTACTTGGAGAGGCAGCATCATGGAACCGCCCAGAATGGTGCTGGCAATGCTCCAGTAAGGCTGCAGGCAGTGACCTGTCCCTCCTGGTATTCTCCACCACCACCTCCTGCACAGCCTCCACAAGAGGGAGGAATCGGTGCCCTTATCACGAGTAAACAAAGTTAATGTTTTATTAACATTGACACCGAGTTCCCAGTCAGTGCCAGGTGAACTCAGAGCAGTTCAAGCTGGTGTGGCATGGAAGGAACCTGGGATAAAGCCAAGCCTGGTATGCCAAGGAGTGCTGGCACACAGGTCTGCTCAGGACAACATCTCCAAGGGGTAACATCTCAGCCTGGATCTAACCTTTTAGGCACAGTGCTCCAAAAGTGGCCCTTCAAACTTTATATTCAAGTTCCTAATTGTGCAAACCCCAGAAAGAGGAAGGAGCTTCACCTCCCTATTTGTACACATAATTCAGCTACCTCTGGTCACAGGAGTGTGACCCTTGCAAACACATTCTCCATTGGTTTCTTTTGGAGCATCTTGGTCTCCCTGAGCCCAGGCTTTGTCTTACTGGTGCCTTGGTCAGCAAGAGAAAAAGTGCAATGGATCCTGCCTAGCCCTGCCCACCACCATGCCTGGGCTGTGCAGGAGGGGACACCAGGCCACGGCCTCACCTCCAGCCTTGTGCCACTCCAGACTCCTGAAACCTTCCCTCTCTCCTGCGTGACCTTCCCTCTCAGCCGTCCTTCCCTTTGGTGGCCAGCCCAAGGTCAGTAGTGCAGGCATTAAAAACCAGCCAAGGAGAGCAAACATTAGTCCCTCTTTGAGCAGCTCTGGGTACATTAAACTCAACAAAAGGCTCTGGGTCAAGGGATTGGCACTGCAGTGGGACCAGTGCTGGCTGCAATGGCCAAATGCCAGGGCATTGTGGCAGAGATGGATGCTGATGGGCAGCCCTGCAGGGGCAGGTGAGGAAAGAGGGCACTGGATGAATCCTGATGGACTATAAAGCAACAGCTTAGACCAGCCTTCCTGTGGGGCCATGAAGAGTTGCCCACTGGTCAGTAACAAGCGTCCTGACAAATTACTGCAGTGTCCAGGAGTCCATAGAGTAGCAATTGCTCCATCCTACCTTGATAAACCACTTCAGACAGGCAGGCTCATTTTCACTCATGCACAAACTTGCCAGGAGAATCACAGATTTGTCACAGCTGCACATGGAGGCTGCCCATGGCTCAGCCATGCCAAACATCCGGCAACTCACCAGGTTCCAGGTCAGCTTGTTTGCAAGGTGGTGCAAAATCCCCAGGTTCCCAATGGGAAAATTCTACACTCAGAACACTTGCACTAAAGAAGGTGCTGCTCTTGATGGCCCTCTCCATGGTCTCTGCTGCTGCAGAATAGAGGAGGGACAGGGGACCAGTCCATGAAGGTGACATGGCTTGGGAGCAGGCTGTCCATATACACAGCATGCAGCACATGGCCCAGTGTCCCCTCTGGGCCCCTCATGCTGCCACTTGGATCTCACCAAAGACATAATTAATATTTTTGCACGTGTTCCCAAGTCTGGGTTTTGGAAGAGGAGAGGGCAGCCCATTAGGGTGTTTTTGTGATATGAAACAGGGGAGACCTATTGCATGTTCAGGGACAAGGGGTAATGGCCTTAAGCTGAAGGAGAGCAGGTATAGATCAGATACTAGGAAGAAATTATTTGCTGTGAAGGTGATGAGACAATGAAACTGATTGCCCAGAAAAGCTGTGGGTGCCCCATTCCTGGAAGTGTTCAAGGCCAGGTTGGATGGAGCTCTGAGCAAGCTGGTCTAGTGGAAAGTGTCCCTGTCCATGGCAGAGTGGGAGATGGAACGAGGTAATCTTTAAGGTCCCTTCCCACCCAAACCATTCTGTGATTCTATGATTCTGGCTTGACTGAGTGGAGCTCTGTCCCAGTATCAGTACTGGCCCCTCAGGGACACCGCTCCATACTGGTTGCAGCTGGATGTCCAGGTGCTGGGTGCTGCGCTGTGGTCCCACCTGTCATCCAGCTGCCATCCATCGCCCCAGCCCTTCTGAAGCCAATGCACAGCTCCCCACCTGGCTGCTGTGCCACCAGCTCTCCTGATGCTAAACTGGCCGATGTGGAATTGGAAAGCCTCCATGTTTGCTCACCAGTCCACTTGTCTCACAGACTGGTGGATGTGGTGCACCCTTAGTAAATCCCAACCACCTTCTTGTCTTCCATCTGCTTGCTAATAGCTTCCAAAAGTAGTTGCATACTTAACAAGTAATTACTTGTTTTCTAACCATCCCCCCTGCAAAGCCTATGTCCCAACAAATGGCTACACATTGTAGTGGGAGAACTATATCTACTACTTGCAGGTTAATTGGGAAAAAAGAAAAAAAAGAAAACCCAGAGAGAAGCAAGTTCTCCTTTGCTTTATCTGCTCAGATAACAGCTATCACACAGAGTCTATCGCAAACCCTACGGGCACTTGGCAAAATGCGTAACTCTGCCGACCCACTAAGGCAGTCAAGAGAAAGGAGAAGGGCATTTGATAGGAACAAACTTTCCCTTGCATTATCAACACCCTTTATAAAGAATTGTATCTGCAGCAGGTTGATAGTGGTGAGCAGGGGCTTTCATTGGCACAGGAAGCAATCTCAGTGACCTTCAGTGGAGAAGAAGGTATAAAACCCAAAGTCTTTTTCTTGGTCGACTGTCTGGGCACCGGCTGAATTTCTTAGTTTCCAAGCAGGACACATTTTTGGGAGCTTTTCTGAGAAAATGGCAACTTTAAATGAAAAGAAGACCTGCAGCGAACGGATGGCAGATTTCCGTCGTTTCGTCTGGAATCCAGAAACAAAGCTCTTCATGGGAAGGTCCTTAATTAACTGGGGTAGGTTTTCATGTGCAAGATTCTTCTCTTCCTTCTGGTATACTTAAAAACTGTGTTTGGGGTGTCATCCTAATGAGTGGGACACAATGTAGATGTGTTGAAGATACCAGTTCTCATACGTGCTTCTAAGCCACTTTTTGGGTGGCCCTATGAGCTGGATCAAGTAGATCAAAACACTGATCCATGTAGCTCCTGCAAATGTATGACTTCAAAGAGGTTTTGAACCAAGCACTTCAAAAGGAGAAAAATTAACACCTTAACAGGTACCTTATTAATAGCTAGGGGTGATGTTACAGTGTGGTTTTGACATTGCTAATTAAAAGGGGGTTCAGGTACAGGGAGAAATTTGCTTACTTGGTGAGTTTGTCCAATTCTTTGGAAACAAGTTTTGTTTTTCTGAAATTCCTTTCTGGATTATTGTCTGCTCAGTAGATCTTGTTTCTTATCACTGCATGCTAGCATGTATTTCATACTAGCAGGTATTTCATACCAGCACGTATTTTATACTAGCAAGTATTTCAGCTGAGCCTCCCTTCCTATAGCCAAACTTGTGTCTACAATGATGATCTGTATCACGATCTACATTCTGGGAAGGGCAGCCTGGACCACTGTAAGGAAGATCCATACTCTTCCCACAGACTGTAAGAGTAGCTGCAAGTTTCCAGGTGATTTATTTTCTGCTGTGAAGCCTCTGTGTGTAGCTTACTGGCTACTCCTAAAACCAGAATTCTACAGACAATGCAACTGAAATGTGAGCCTTTCCAGTTGGTAGAGAAGAAGGTGCTACAAGGCACCTCTGATTACAAGGACAGGCTTCTAATAGCACCCCCCCAAAACAACCACTGGCTGCTTGTACAGCAGCAGCCATGTGTAAGACACTTCATGCACATACAGACAGAAACCCAGCGTTACTCTTGCATTATCTCACAGCAAAATAAAGTAGCAAGATGGCACATTTTTCTGTTGGTGATTTCAGCTGTATAAGGCAGTGCAGTGATACGTGTCTAAAACCAACACACATGAAATTCTGACATCTGTCATCCAAATAACACAAGGAGCAACTTGGGTTTGTCAAAGAAATACCTCATCATCTGTGTCGCTTAGTCCATGTGTAGTAAGTAGATAAATGGTCTTAATATGTGAAATTACCTTAAGATGCCACATAACCTTTAAACTTTAAATAATCTGAGCTCAGGACCAACTTCTTCAAAAATCCTTGTAGAACTATACAATGTCTTTCTAGAAGGATAGTCCTTTGAGTGTAGAGAAAATATTCCAAAGCACCTATACAGGGAAAACTTCCCTGGGGACAAGGGTGCAAAGGAGATGGCTGCTGCAGCTGGGATCATCCTGGCTGCAGAGAGAACACTGCAGGGCCTTGCTCAAACCATGAAATTCTGCCCTTATTCTTTTCCACAGTGTGGATCAGCCTCTACTACCTGGCTTTCTACGTGGTGATGTCGGGGCTGTTTGCACTCTCCATTTACTCTTTAATGAGAACGATCAATCCATACGAGCCGGATTACCAAGACCAGCTGAAATCCCCAGGTACTGCCAGGGTCCCGTGGCAGCTGCGTAGGACTGGGCTGGGCTGAGAGGCATTGGCACAGCCCAGGGCTGAGGGTAGACCAACGTGGAATAAATCAGGTCACTTCTGCCCAAACAATCCCTGCAAAGTTTAACCTCTGCCTGAAAACACTTTCAGGCTTTAAAATAAATCTGGCACATTTATTTATGTGTTGATATATGAATATATAATACAAAAATATTAAAATATATATTCATTTATTTCATCTTGCTATTGGGATGATCAGTGCCTGCCTGTAGCAGGTCACCTTCTCTCTGCATGGGCAGGGGTCAGTCCCTGGGGAAGTCCTAGGTTCTGCTCCAACCCCCCAAGCACCACAGAGGGCTTTGGGCTGTCCAGCAAGATGTAGAGGCAATGGGGTGAGCAGCCTGGGGTGGGTATTTCCACACTTGCCAGCACCATGGGAAGTCCCTGGGAGAGCAGGAATACCTTGGCAGCAGATGTGCTGTGCTAGTGGTCAAGGAAGTAAAAATAAGACAAACATGTGGGATTAGGAACACAGATCTGCGGGACATGAACGGAGATAGGGGAAATGATCAAAGACCATCAGTGCACACTGCTAAAACTTCATAGCCCAATGGCTTTTTTTCACAATGGGAGGGAAAAAATAGCCCTAAAAATTATTCCGTCAGATGCTTTTGTATTTTGAAGTTTCCACTCCCAGTATTCAGCAAGTTTGTTGGGAAAATAATTCCTGTGACATACTACACGTGGCTTTTTCAAAAGCTGTTTCTCATGCTGCCGTATGATCTGTTTCTTCAACCCGATGTGACTGTTATTGCTAACAAGTCCTGGGGAAATCCAGAGCAATTGCTGGAATGATTTTACAAGCTGTTCTTGTAATAGCATGGATATATGTGAAAAGAAAATAATTCAGCAGCAGCACAGGCTTTAGGGTTTTGGTTGAACAACTCACAGCTGAGGTGGTTTCTGTACATGGTTAAATCCTCCCCAAAAAGGCTGGGGGATCTTCTACATTCACAATGAGTGTTGATGCAGCATAATTGCTGCTGTCAATTTAAATAAACAAATCTGTGCCTGGCACCTCTCCTCTGCTTCGTCTTCCCTTTTCTTCCTCATGAAGGTGTAACCTTACGACCTGATGTTTATGGGGATAGAGGACTACAAATTTATTACAACGTATCCGACAACAAAACCTGGGAAGGTTTAGTGACAACTCTTCACACTTTTCTGACAGGTAAAAATGAAGTTTCTTGCATAAAACTGAAAAAAGGTGCTGCCTTTTCTCCCATACTAGATCTGAGCACCTTAAGTCAGTGCTTCCATTTTACACTTGTCCTTCTCGAATCACAGATTTTGAGTGGAAAGTGCATCTTCTGAAAGGGATGAGCAAATCACCTCATGAATCTATAAATCAAATGTATGTACACATCTATTAGAATACAGGCTCTGATTCAAGGCTTTTACTTTGTTTAATCCTAAACAGCCTTAATAAATAGACCAATAGAAAGTCTGAAGGAAGAGGGAGGACAAAAAGTCTTCAAAACTAGTCTCATCTACATTAATCTAATTAATTTGTCTGTGACAACAAACATCAAAGTGCCACAATAAATCTCATAAAGCTGTTGCATGGTGTCATCAGGGAATACAGTCAAAGTAGGTTATGTGCTCCATTTGCCTGTTCATGTCTTAGCACATTTATATTACTATTGAGCCTTAATATTGTAATTCCTCATGTTTCTCATGGACATATTGAGAAAAATTGTATTTGAAATTGACGTTACGTGGAGCTATCAACACAAACTGCCAGTCTTAACTCAACTTGATCTCTTTTCTTTTGCTTTGCTTGGATATTCTAAAAAAAACACAACAAAACTGAACCAAACCCCTAAACAGTTTAAACTTTCCTTGTTCCATCTAATCCCAACTTCACTTGAAGTACAGGCTCCCAAGACAGAATCTCCACCCTGATGTTGGGATGTATAATTTGCATATGAAAAGCTTCAGAGGGGATTTTTTTCTTTCTTCCTTCACACATCTAGCATATACACCAGCTGCTCAGCATCTGAACATCAACTGCACCAATAACACATACTTCATCCAGGACACCTTTGATGGCCCGAATAAAACAAAACTATCCTGCAAATTTACCTCAGATATGCTTCAAAACTGCTCCGGCATCACAGATCCAACTTTTGGGTTTCCAGAAGGAAAACCCTGTTTTATTATAAAAATGAACAGGGTAAGTACAAGTTCAAGGGGCTGAGCAGAAAAATTTAAGATCTGCTGTGTCTCTGCTGCCATGGGTTCTAAACTCTGCTTTGTACTGGGAATCAAAAATCATGTGCTTCTCCCTGGCAGACCTCTGGAGTTACCAGGGAAATCCTGAGACTTTTTCACTATCCCTAGGAAAGTAACATAGGGCAGTTATCTCTGAACTGACTCTCTACAGCTTTGGGTTTAGTTTTTAGTTTAGTTTAGTTAGTGTCTCTGTAAGGCTCTCATCCCACAAACTGCACCAGAAGAGTTTCCTCCCGCAATACCACAGCCCTGTGCCTTCAGCGGAGGCATCAGGACGTGACAGTAACTGATGCGGTTTCAGAGGGGTGGTACCTTATTTCTCCAGGTGGCAAAGAAAATCTTTAGAAGAACCTATACAACCAAAATTCAAACCTGGCAGATATATTTCTCAGGGAAAACTACCAACATGTTTTTTGGAGAGGAATAAAGGGAATTTTCAGTGTTTTATAATTTTTCAGGACATAGACAAAGACATAAGCACTTTGTTTTGGGGTAAAATTCTGAGCCTTCTGATTCAATTTCAGTAGCAAGTGAAGAGCTCGAATTCTCCTCCAGTTTCTGACAGACAAAATCATTGCATTTTTTGTTTGGCTTGCACCTTAGGAATTTTCAAGAATCTGTGCAAGCCCTAACTGAGAGGGGAACTGTGCCCCTGATTCTGGCAGGTGAAATGGGCTTTTACCAAAAATGCCTTCTTCAGCAAGACTGGGTGCCAGCCCCAGCAGGGAAAAGACACATGGATAGCAACCAGGGCGCTTCACCTCCTTTCACCTTTGCTGTTACAGGATGCAACCCCACTAGTTTTGTAGGATCAAACCAGCCCAAAGGTTTTTCTGCCATAACCAAGGTCTTCTAAGAAAGATAAGATCAAAAGCATGGAGATTCAGCTTTTCCTTTACTGACACACAATTAACTGCTTTAAGAGACCCCTGGCTGCCTGGGCATCAGCAAGGGCAAGTCGTATGGGTGGGTAAATGAGCTGGGGGCTCAGAGGAGGTGCAGTGCTACTTGCTCTGGCCAGGCTAGAGCCCATCTGCAGTGCCCATCTCAGGTAATGCCGAGCCCTGCTTCCTAAATATCTAGCCACAACGGTTTTTCACCTACACAAATGAGATTATTTGTTTGAGAGAGTCTTACACAAGAATATATTAAGCATCTTTTGAAGCTCAGTTCTCAAATAATTGCTTGCCCAGTTTTATCTCAAAACAATTACCAAGTTGACCAAGTATGTGTTTTCTTTTTCAGATTATCAAGTTTTTCCCTGGCAATGGCACTGCACCAAGGGTGAACTGCACATATGTGGTAAGGGTATGAGGTCTGAGTCCCACGCATTTCAAGCACTGCAGCTCAGAGAGCAAGAAAGTGCAGTGGTAACCAGAAAAAATACACTTGCAACTCTGAAAATCAGATCCCAAATACTTTGAATATTCTCCGTTCTGTGCCAAGTTCTTGCACCAGCAGACATGCGAGGAAAAAACCTCCAAGTTTGCTTTATTTTAAATCACCTGAAAATGTGTATTTTCGTGCTGCAGAGAACATTTGCTGTTTGCTTTCAGCTCCCTGTAGTGACGTCCACGCCTCCCTAAGGCTCTCAGCAGGTCCAACTCACTGAATTCCCAGCTGTTATCAAAGGACACTTGCCTGCTTTTCTTGGCAATAGTAGCAGTGGGAGATGCCCAATTTTATTTGAAAAAGAAGACTGGTGCTAAACAGCCTGCTGAACTTGAGCTTGAACACACACTTAGCAGCCCTAAATCGCTTGCCACGGGCTGGCCGATGATTTCCTCACCAACAGAGCTTCTTCCTCTCTCATTTTACAAACAGGGTGAGGAGTCTCGCCCGCTGGAGGTGGATTACTACCCCGTGAACGGCACCTTCAACCTGCACTACTTCCCCTACTACGGGAAAAAGGCTCAGGTGCGTGCTTCTGTATTTAACTTTTCTTCTTTCTCTTTATGTAAGGTGAAACATGGAGCATCTCTGCAATCCTATGAGAACTGGAGAGGCTATTTTTAAGACTTCATTTTTAAACTGGTAGCATAAAATTACAGTATTTTCTTCCTATTTTTTTATTTCTCCTCCTAGCCCAGCTACAGCAATCCTTTGGTAGCAGTGAAATTTCTCAACATTACAAGGAATGTAGAACTTAAAATAGTGTGCAGAATCATTGGAGCTGGAATTACCTTTGATAACGTTCATGATCCGTATGAAGGAAAAGTGGAATTTAAATTGAAAATAGAAGACTGAGCAGCAACAGAGACACTTCTGAAAAATGTATGAAGAGTAAACTTAACTATTATCACATCCATCTATATTTATTTTCTCACTATGGTTCCCATACAAATTACAGTGCAGAGACATTTTCTACTGGTAAGATGACCTAGAGAGCTAAAAATCAAGATTCTACTCAGTGTGTAATGATGAAGATTATCTTGATGTACATAGCTTAATATATCATGGCTACAGCATGCTGCTGCCTACATGCAAATATTTGTACAAAACAAGTTTCCCCCAAAGGGTGCAGCTGTGCCTTCAAAGAACATAAGCGTAGACTCAAACCATCATTTTCAATCACTTTTCAAACCATAATAAATAACTGATGTATGATACTAAAGCTTGGTTATTGAGAAATAACTAGATAGGTTGAAAAGGAAATCAATACTCTGAAATACTAGCAAGTAATTAAATTTTTAATCTCTCTTGTATAGGATGTATAAATGTGCATTAAAATTATCTGTATCCCACTGCATTGGCTTTTTGCCCTAGTCAGCTGAGTCAGATTTTTTTAGTTGACAAATCGAATGACTGCAAAAGAAGCGAACTTGAAATCTGTCCCCTAGCTTACAGATTTCACTGTACCACTTACCTCTATGTATATAACCTAATAAAAATGACTGGTAAGACTGTAACACCCAGTTACATCCAGGAAACTGTTAATTTAACTAGAGGTGGTAATTTGTTGGGGCTTTTGTTTTGTTTGGCATTTTGTTGTTGTTTTGCGTTTGTTGTTTTTGTGATGTTTTTATTTGTTTTATCCAGTACAATAACCCTGTATTGCAATGATGAGTTTTGGGTTAGTTGGAGTAATCTGGAAGATGCTGAAATAACACCAAATCTTTAAGTGAATCTAAAATTTGAGAAGTCTGACTCTATCACATATGATGCAAAGAGATTGTATCTCTTTGATTGTTGTGTCTGTATAGTACCTTTATGTTACCTGAAGTCCAGCATGCTCCAGCGAGAGAATAAACACTGCACACAAAAAAAAAGATCTTCAAGAGCAGAAATAATTTTACACCTTCACCGCCCGGACATTTCAGAAAGCGAGAAGATGTAACAGATCATCTCCTGTACTACAGTGACATTCAGCCAGCCACCTTGTAGACAGAATCCAGTCGGAGAGGAATATTTCCTCTTTAAAACCACAAATGATATCTGAGCCTTTCTTAGAAAAACTCTGCATTACAAAACAAGAAAATGCTTCCTCATATAAAAACTTTTTTTTTTTCCCCTGGCCTTTCCCATTTCAGTTTTTACAGTAGGGCTTCGCCTTTCTTCTAAGAAACAATGAAAATCAAATCAATTTTATATCCTTTTTGGAACACAGGTCTCCCCTTGTGCATCCTTCCAAAATAACATGGAAAGCAATAAAAATACTTTGCTAACAAAATAGTAACTCATGCTCAAGGTTAGTTCTATGTGGTCTATAAACAGAATATTTAAGTATTTCCAAGAAAACCAAGAACTCTTCCCTTAGTGCTCTAACACAGGCAGACTCTTTTGACTGTATTTAGTATCTACAGTTTGCACTGGGCTGGGCAAAGCAGTGGCACAAGCTCACATTCCAGTCAGCCCTACAACCACAGCACAGGAATATGCTGAACAAACTCCCCATGGATTGTGTGCCTGCAAAGCTACAGCTTCAGAGCAACAGCCTAGACCAGCTTCACAGGAAGACCTGTGATGGGATAAATAGAGAAAAGAAAGACTGAAGCATCCCTGTGTTGACCAAATGATGATGCATTCTGACGTCAAAAACAAAAAGATCCACCAGATCTGGTTCTCTACGTACAAAGACTGTCATCCTGAAGTTAAACGTTTCTTGAACTTTTAGCCACCTGAGATTATTCCCTTTCTTTACTGAAATCAGAAATAATAACAAGAGCAAGGTTTGTGGCTAGTGTAGCTGAAGCAGAAAAGTGTAGTTAATGTTAGCCTGCCAAGTGTATTTATCTGTGTGTAGTTAGTATGAGCTTGCCCAAACCCCAAATGCAAGCACACTTAAATAGCAGAATGCCCATCATGCAAATACTTTGTAATACCAATTACTGCATGGCACAGCCCAACACTACATATAACCATGTCATCTAGTAAGCACAGCTGCACTTTGGAGACATAAAAATGACAGAAGTTACAAGATACAGACCAAAATAGGCACATGGGAAGGAAAACAGGCAAGGCATCATGCCCAAGGCACAGGAAGCATGACTGGCAAAAGCTAAACAAGCTAAAAAACAGCTGAATCTGGTGGAAGGAGGGCAAGAAGCAGAAAATGCCAGCAATGAAAGGGAAGAAATTAAGACAGACATTTCGTCTGTCTAAGAGGTCTCCAGCCTCATCACCTTCACCCTGGAGACTGAGAGGACCTCAGCCACCAGTGCCAGCTGCACAGCAGCAGCTGCAAGTTACTGTGCAGTCACAGTTAATTTAGTGTAAGAGACTAACAAGCATTACAGACTAACAGTTGTATACACACAGCAATAATAATTATTACTATGCAGGAGCTAACATTAGCACAAAGTGTGTCATGGAATTAATTCAACAGCTTTGTTTTCAAATTTGAAACCAGACACATTTATCAGTCTTCTAACCACTTTCACTTCAAGAGTCCAATTCCTTGAGAGAGATTCACATGCATTCAAGAACATATATAGCTATATACATATCTAGATATAATCATATACACTGATTATACATAAATTCAGCTGCAACATTAGCAGTATTTGATTAGACCAAACAATATAAATGCAGAAAAAACCCCGTCAGTCTACATGGGAAACTGAAACAGCAGATTGAATAATTAATTGCAAGCAATTGCAATTTCCTGAGTTTAGTTAGATGCAGATAACTAGGATGGGGATGGGTGGTGAGCCCATGCCACTGGAGCAGTGAAGGGGCCAGGCAGGCAGTATCAGAGACCACACAGTGGCTCTCAGTTCCAGACTCCCTGCCCTTTTTTCCTACCAGCTGTGCAACAGCAAAGTTAGCCAGGAGAAAAGGCATGGGGAAGGCATAATAGGCCATGAAACTAATACATTAACACCATGAATTTTTATATCAAATAAATTTTAGTTTCCAGACTTATCTGCTAAAGGTGTTAAAGAAAACTCTTGGAGATCAGTGCGAAGAGAACAGAAACACAGCAGTTGCTTTGAGATGCACTTTCCTCTCCACACCTCCTTCTTATGAATATTCATAGCAGTGGTAAATTATTGAAGTATAAAGTTCTAATGTCTGTTACTAAAAATTATGAATAAAAATTAATAGAGTGGAGAAAAACACTGAATACCAGCACCTTGATGCTTAAAGGACTTTGTGCTATGGCTATGAGACTACAGCAGCTTCAAAGCCTCCTTTACCTTTCAGAATTGCCAAGTACTAGACATTAATAATTGAGTCTTTGCTTAATGGTCTCACATGATGTCATTGCTATTGCACTTGGGAATTCCTCCCACCATTTCACAGAGCTGTTTTTAATCTCTTACCTGTAATAAAAGTCAAGCAGAGATTGATTCTGCAACAAATAAAGCTGTCTAACCATGTGCTACTTTCAGTAATTGGATGTAAAGTAACAGCTACATCAATAATGCTTGCAGAAAGTATTTTCTGCTGTGCACTTAAGCTCCCTTCACAAGCTTCATTTCTTTCAGGCACAAAAGCTCGAGCTCAAAGAAGATTATTTTGTTTAAATAAATATGTGCATGAAAGAACGGATGTCCTTTTCTTCAATTTAATTTGAAAGACTCTTCTCACTGGGGATGAAGACTGTTCACTTCCAATTTTTTTTTTACCAGAGCGATAACAGTGGATGCTCTGAACTTCTCATTATTTTAAGAGCAGAAATTGGGCTGAAAATTCCCTTTTTAGGATCCTGCTACACCTCTGAGAAAGAACTAAATTCTGGAGAGACACTTGGGATAATACCCATCATTCATTAATGTGTGTATTTACGTGTAGTCCTACTATTACCAGCATGGGAATGTCATCATTCCAATAAAAATTCGAATAAAATGTTCCAGGGGTTTATTACTATCATCAACCAGGTAACTCATTTTAATTACTCTGAATTCAAGTTCCAGTTCTTAAATCTTTTGTCACTTTCTCCCAGCTATTGATGAGCCTGTTGAAATGGTATCTTTTTGTGTGACCTGACAGAAATCCACTAATTTCTCCCTTCCTCCCCCCTTTTTATTAAAGCCAAAATAAGACTTCCTTAAGTCTCATAGTAATAGATCTTGACCTTAGGAAACAAATAATTGGGGGAAGGGCTTTTTTTCTGAATCTTTCCTGATTTTTCCAACATCCTTTTGAAATGATAATGCTAACAAGTATGTGGCCACTCACTACTGGTCTCACTGAATGTGTCTGGATGTAACACCATTTTCCAATCCATTATTAGTTTTACCTACACATCCAAATTCAGATTAGCTAGTACCTCAAAAAAACAGTGCAGGAGACATATGCAGTTATAATCTACCTTGACAGCCTGGATCATTTTTAGGATCCTACATTTTCAGCATAGTCTTTCCTCCTGTAAGTGTACCTTGAATTCTTTCTTCACAAGATGTGGAGTTTAGCCATAACATTGTTGGATATGACCTGCTTGTCAAACAATTCACATTTACCTCTCCTCTTCATTGTTTACTTATTTTCTAACCAGTATTACTTTTAAGAATTTTCTTCTGGGTTACTGAATAAGTTGTTAAACAGAAGTACAATCTTACTTGATGCAGCTGTTCAGTCAGTGATAATGCCACAAAAACGATTCTGCAGTAAATAGTTCATAACCCCTTAACATACAATCTGTTGGTATTGTAAAACATATTTAAAATCACAATGCAATGAAATTTAAAAGGTTTAAATATGCTGAAGCATAGCCATTGTTTCCTTAATCAGCTAAAAATTTGCAGTCTCCTCATACTCATTTGGGAAGACCTATTCTGTACTTTGTCATTAACAATTAATCATCCAGGCTTCTAATTTTCTTTTAGCTGTTTCTTTCAACAGTTTTTCTAATGCAAGCTTCAGGGCTGACCTCAAGCTGTCTAGGCCACATTTGGACAGGACTTCCTCACATCTTTGACATTTCTTATTTTTTCACACTTTAAAAACTGGCACTCCAGCATTATTTTAGCCTGTAAGAACTATTTTAAGGTTCATTAAAAATCAGCATCAGCAGTTGCCCAACATTAATTACTGGGGTTCCCTGTTTTAAGAGTGTGTGCTTAATGTTCTGCTTTATTTTTAATAAATTCTCTCACGTTTACATGAATAAAGAACAGGAATCTTGCCTGAAGTCTGCAACCTTGCTGTCTTTTTAACATGCTACAATGCAGATGCTCTAACCAGGTAGGGCTGATGAAACTGTGTTATTAACAGCAACGAAGCATGATGTGTACACAGCAACATGATAAAAGATCATATTTTTCAGCCTGTCTGGATTTCAACCTGCTCAAAACATCCAAGAATTTAACAAAAAGGTCATGGCAAAACAAAGAAGAGCACTTGCAATGGTACTACATGGGTGATTTTTGACTAACACCAACCTCTCTTCTTTATTCTCTTCAACATCAGAACATTCTGCCTTTACCACAGCTAAGCTGGGCATCAATAATCATTGTGATTTTCTCCAATTGTTGTTTCACAAAGTGCTGTCGTTCATTGAATGTGAGGACAGCAGGGACCCAACTGAGTGAGAGGCAGATGGTGCTAGGTGAGAACCATCATCATTACAGACAGGAATTTCCAGTGTAATCAAATGCTGGAAGTCAAAAACACCCATGCGTTGCTGGTTGTTGCCCTTCTTCATTCTGCTCTCAGCATCAGCTGTATTTCTGCTTATTAGAAACCTCATCTTGAAGGAAGACAGTCTTCACTTCTACCTGCTCATTTAACCACCTTTTCCATCACAGGAGTTTGGTACCTTTTGACAGCTTCTGAAGATGACCTGAGCTTCCCTTGATCTTCTGACAAGTCTGGCAAGCCAGATGACCCACTTGTTAGTCTGTTCCCAACACTGGCATTTTCTAACACGTTTTTTCTTTTCTTTCCCTCTCTCTTATGGGATCCATATGGTAATTCGAGCTGGAAGGCACCTCACATTGTCTCCCGTCCAATCCCTGCCCAAAGCATGCTCAGCTGTGAGGTCAGACTCTACACTGCTTAGGGCTTTTCTCCTGTCTGGTCTTGAAAACTCCAAGGATCGAGTCAGCACAACCTCTCTGGGCAGCCTGTTCCACAGCTTGACCATCCCAAGTGCTTCCTCTTAATTAGCTGGAAACTTTCCCATTTCAGTCTGTGTGTTGTGTCTCTCATCCTCTCATCACACACCAGCGTGGACTGGCCCACCTCTGCAATAACCTTTCTGCAGCACTAGAAGGCTGCCATCAGGTCTCTCAAGGCTGCCTCTTCTCCAGACTGAACAAGTTGGCTCTCCCTCAGCCTCTCCTCATACAGCAACTGCCCCAGCCCACTGAGCATTTTGGTAACCCACCAGAATCCATGGAAGCTCAAGGACAAACCAAAGGTCAGGAAAAACCCTGGAAAAATCTTAAATCCTAAATTTAGAAACTAAGGACACAAAAAGGCTGCTCTCAATGTGCTGGCTCATCTTTGCTTTTCCTGATAAATGAAGGACAGTTAAGGCTTTAACAATAAAGTGTGTGTGATAGTAGCCTCATCTTTCTGGAAGCAGACAGGGCTGAGAAGTGGTGAGAAGTTGTTCACTCAATGTAGTTGCAAAGACAAATAGCCTACTACACCTCTCATAAGTGGACAGGAGAAAGGAAATCCCTACAGTAAATAATTATCTATCTGGGAAAAACTGTATATGCTGTCCTTTCTACTGGTGATCATTCCAGTAGTTGCATCATGTTGGTTGTTTTTTTTTTTTAAACTTGCCCTTTCCCTAATAAAGCAGCATCCAATTTTCAGATTTCTCACTAATATGAAGATCTTACAACCTATGTATTAACTGATTAAGGAATGAGGAGATTTGTGACAGTACAACCTTTCATTAAAGATTCATCCTTTCATTCAATTAAATAAATCGGCATCCATCAGGGGTCAGTACCCCATCAGCTATATTTATTTTTTCTTCTCTGCAACAGTTGCCACCTTTCATTGAAGGAAGGTTCAAGAAAAAAAACAAAAAACAAACCAAACCAAAGAAGTTTCTAAAGTCATAACTGCTTCTCTTTGGTTAAGACAAATTCCTACGGGAAAAGCAAAACAGATTATCTGTGAAACAGTTCAAGAAATCCTTAACTTGTTACACATGTCAAAACAGACAGTCTTTCAAAGCTCAGTAGCACTTCAGAAAGCACAAAAGATGCACACTGCTCCCAGGACTTATCTGCAGGACCATTTCAGAGGCATAAATACACACTTTGCAACTCTTCTTCTTTTCCTCTTCTTCACATCGCGAAAAAGTGCTGGCAAAGTAAAGGAATTAAAAGTACATCCCTTTCCTGCCACGTTTTACCCCAAACAGCCTTTATACCAATTCTCATTCCCTTTGCCATCATTTAATCTTTCTTAAACTGAATTCTAGTTTCTATCTCCTTACAGTATCTTCTCCCACAGATTTCCTCAACAATTTCCTGTCCACAATTTCATGTTATGTTCTGTTCCTGCTTTTAATCTTCATTTTCCATCTGTACATGTGCAACCACTTTTTTCAGAGATGGGAACCATACAGTTTAAAGTTATCTTTCACTTTACAATTCCTTTCATGCTATGTCTGATATTATTAAATATGTATTTCTCTACTTGTCTTTTTTAAAAATAAGTGTCTACTACTAGTATTCTTTGTAGTCTTTGACTAGTCTTCCCTTGTTTTCTCATTCTTTCCAACTTACACCTTCTTCTATTTTATGCCCCTCTGCAAAGACCCTTCTATAATCTGTTCTTACGTTACTGCTTCCCCCCTTCTACTTCTTCACATCTCCCTTCCTCATCTCAGCCTGGCCCCTCACCATTGGTCTCTTTTGTCTTTTTTTTTTTCTCCTCTTTCACCTGAACACTACAACCAAGTGACTGCCCCAAATCAAGCAACTATTTTAAAAGTCTATAGACTTTGTCTCATTATTCATTGCTGTCTTTACTAGAAAGCTCTCCCAAAACAAAGGTATTACAGAATCATAGAGTTGTTTAGAAAAAAGTCTCTAAGATCATCAACCAGAAATATAATAAAAACTTATTTCCCCCAAACCACTCCCGTATTTAAATTACTGAATTCCATTTCACAGATTTATCAGCAACCAGAAGAGAGAAAAGTAACGTCTTAAAAATGTATGTTCTGTCCCATTTTCACTCCCACCATGACCTTATCTTATCTGAGGACTACTCCAGAATAATAAGCAAAAGAAAACTGTCAGGTTCTTTCAGCCTTCCTTCCCTGACATCCCTCTACTCACTCACTCTTCGCAGGTAAATCTTGGATCATGCACTGGAGAACGCAAGGGAAAACTGGAATAATCGAAGTTCCTCTGCAAACTGAACTGCCATTCAACATCAAAGACAATTTGAATCAACTGTCTCATCCACAACAAGAACCTTGTGTTTAGCATTAGCACTGCAGAGAATGACAAGAACCTTGTGTTTAGCATTAGCACTGCGGAGAATGGTATCTTCAGTGAGAAGCAAAACATTCAATTAGCCTCATCTCCCCCAGATTTCTTCCCCAGGCCCATAAAAATAATTTGCTTGGTTCACTCATGTTACAAGGTCTGATACAGTTCAAAAACCTTCAGTGTGTATCAGCTGCTCTGTTAATCACCCATATTCCCACCTTCCCACAGAAGATTTGTCTATGCATAATCCCTTAAAGAAAAAAACCCATGTGACACACTTCCCATTTACCACAGAGTTTAAGTGCATCCAGGAGCCCTTACCACAGTCAGCACAGTTATTAATACTTTGCAGGGACTCCCCGGAGTTTGTGGAAGTATCAAATCCTGACTGCGACAGGAGCCTGCAGTGACTAAGCCAGCTCAGTATGCTCTTGCAGGTGGGAGCAGAGGATGTGATCTAACAAAAAGGTTTAAGGAGGAAGCATATGGAAAGTAGATTAAAATCTGTTTTGAAGACATAGGAATATACGACAGAAAGCTAGGATTGAGGAATATGGGATGAAAAGTTAGGACATTAGGCATGGGATTTTAAACAGAAGCTGGATTGGAATACTAAGATTGACCTGTCATGCTGAGAAGCAACATAAATGAACTAAGGAGGCGTGAAAGAAGAGAATATACTGGGTAAGTTATTGCCTTTTGCATCATAACTTATCAAGAGCTCTAAGGGCAAATTACTAAAACAAAGCAAAAATCTGGGCCCTCTGTAGCACAGATGCAGTATCCCAAGACAGCCAATTCTAGGTCTTGTGACGAGAAGTGAAATGTTCTAAAATAACCCTAGAATTAGAAAAACCACAGAGCTTGTTAAAAATGCCCATGCGCGTTTTATTAATAAAAACTAACAGTGCCAAGGTTAAACAAGTCAAACAATTATAGTCTCTTTATATTCCATAAAATATTACAGAAAAGTTTATTTGTGTTTCAATAAAAAGACTACTGTCTTAGAATAGGCAGCTGACAGTATTTGTGCAGTTAATTGTTTGTGAATAAATTTAAAAAGACTACCACCTGCCCTGAAATTCCTTTTATAAAAATGAACTATTAAAAATGATTGACAAATTTTGAGTTAAAAAACTTAAAACATTCTCTATATTTAATTTCAACTTTATAATAGATTACAGGAAGATGCTTATGAAACAAATACAAACATTTGTTTCAGTACATGTCTTTATATGATAGACTTATAAGTATGTAAACAACTATATAATAAAAAGTTTCCAAAGACTGCCTGTAAGAAATCAGGCAAATTTTACCATAAGCAATAAATCATTCCAAACCTTCAAGACATTTTATATAGCTGCACCAACTGGCAGTAAACATTTGCCAAAAACTTTGTAATTCGTATGTCCCAACATACAGTGAAAAGTATATCAACTTGATGGAATCATAATGTTAGATATAATTTAAGGGAAAATAAGTTCATAACAACATTCCTGGAATTTAACATGTAAAAAAGTAGGACGTATCTTTCTTGTTTGGTTCTTTGGACACTGCATGATTAACAAAAAACACTACTACATTAGCTCACTATCCCTCAAAAAGTGGCATAATCAAAATACACTCCAAATAAATTGCCATTCAGTGTATTCATTTTCCACAGAAGGATAGTATTTTATTTCTCAATGACGTGTCTACATTTTCTTTAGCAAACTTTGAAAGAACATTTGGGGCAAAATTCTTTTTCCTTCAAGTAAAAAAGAAATCCCAAACAAAAAACAACCAACAAACCAAAAACCCCTAAAACAAGAGTAAATAAAGGCTCTGCATTAACACACTGGTATCAAAAACACACATCCACACCACATTTAAAAATATCCTACATAAAACAATCCTTGTTGGCTTATCAGAGGTGCAATTTCTAAACTCAGAACTGCTTACCAATATTCTCCTTGGGGGATGGGGCAAGGTAATTTGAGACACTTCTCCCTAGAACAATTTATTCCTGAAGCCTGCTGAATTTTAACAAAAAATAGTCTACAAGCAAAGGGCATCAGTCGTCATCATCATTTTCATTAAAATCATCGTCATCATCATCGTCATCCCCAACATAAGAAACTGGTGTTTCAACTCTGGAGCCACTGTACTGAGATCCATTGGAACTTGTAGCCAACATCCCATCTCCACCATTGGAAAAGTCACTGAAAAATAAAAAAAAAGGCAGTTGGCATTGCTTAATGATCTCTCCTGTTTCTAGTCCATTCCTTTAATGAATCTGCCACTGCCACTTTATAAACTGTCTTTAATGTATCTCCAAGTTGTCTCCAAAAAGCTGAAACACTCTCAAGTAATTTTGAAGTGGTTAACTAGGCTTCTTCCTTTAGGTTTAATATAAAGAATAAACCTTCTCACAGGCACTTTACAAATATGTTTTTCAGGTTTCTTCTAAAGTACACTTAGTGTTACGGCTACACAGCTAAGCTCTTCAGTATTTTTATGTAGCCCTGGACACTTGCAAGTGAATCATGTCTTTCAGAATCACTAATCTTGACTCAAAGACCTGGAAAATTGAGGAATTAATAGCTTTTCCTTACCTCCTTGATATGACATAGCAAACTGTCATGTGCTGTATTTTTAATTTGAAACTGTTTTCTTTTCATTGTGCAGTATTTTATTTTAATAGAGCAAGAAAATTCTTGCCTCCATTATTACTTGCTATTTTGCCAATCTATTTAATTGTTGACTTTTCAAATAGTTTGATAAACTATTAAACTTGGCCACAAATTCTTGACCAAGTATCTTTTTAAAAAAAAAAATCACAAAAATAGTATCTCCCTTGAAAGACATTCATCATTAAAAAATTGCTTTCAAAAATATGTTTGCTAGTAATTTTTTAAATGCTAATCCAACTAATGCACATATTCAATCATGCACACTTGTTGCTGTACGGAGCCAATTCAATGGTCTATCACCACACAGAATGAAATTGCAGGGGTACACCCTAGAAGCTCAGAGGAAAAACATATAGAGTAAGATACTTTCAAGAATTTCTGCTGTTCTGCATACTTATTCAGCAGCAAGAAGAGAGATGTCTGTCTAGCTGTAGTCAGATGACTTATAACAGGTCTGCCATAATTATCTGCAAAAGCAGTGTCAAAAGCAAAGAAAAAACAACAAAAAAGAGATTATTCTTGTGTTTCTGTAAACTTTGAAAATACAAACCCAAAATCCGTTCTCCTCTCTTTTTGACAAAAATAGAACTGGATTTCATAACCTGAGTATCCTAGTAAGACAAAGTAACTGGGATGAAAGTATTAGTAGCAGCATCTTCAGTCTTCTGCAGACTTTCTTTAGAGACCTTGTTAAATAAACGTACAATAAAAGTTGTGCCTTGGCAGCACAACTTGTATTGCCATCAATGTTCATGGCTATTGCCATGAATATTCATATATCTCCTATAATTAAACACAAATTGTCACTCCCCTTTTCCAAATTCCTAAGAAATGACGTTCTTGTGCTCTTACCAAGATAACGAACCCCACTCAGCCTCTGGTTTTTTACTGGTCTCTGGCTAACAGTGGCCTATTCAAATTTCAAAGTCTTAAATACACATGGGGCTCTTTTTCACTACACCATGCTCATTACCACAGAAGGAAACTTAGTGAAAACAGTAGATTTTAGGTATTGTTCAGCATCTCTAAAGGTATTTTGGCAGAATTCTCACTCAAGCTTCAGTTCCCTTGCACAAAACACGCAGAACTTAATTCAAGCATTTGTTAAAAATGTCAAACATTTCAAAGATCATAGAATCAATTAGGTTAGAAAAGACCTCAGAGTCTGATCACAGAATCCAACTGCTGAGTATTTGACTCATTTTACAACCTTGTGGAGCTCACAGAAGGACATCTGTTTGATTAATACAGCAATAAGAAACTAGCGAGTATCAAACTTAAATACTAGTTATGGTTTATCGCGCTACCAGCTTCTGATTGCTGTTTGAAACCCAAAGACCAAAACCTTTTTTTAAGTTAGACCCTAATGACCAAGGAGTAATCTTTCCAATAATGTGTCTTTAGAGAAGTATCTGTTTTCTTGTCACAAACTCTAAACTAGAAAAAAACCCCAAACAAACAAACAAACAAACGAACAACACATTCAACATTAACACCAGCCTAACACCTTCCCAGTATACAGGAAAGGATTTCTTTAATGACACTGCTAAGAACCACCACAGAAGTGATGTCTGAGAATAAACTTAAACCGCATATCCATAGCACACTTAATCAAAACAGAACTTGTTTCATGAAGCATTTAATAGCCAAGTTTGATGACCACACATTTTAAAAATGAATTGAAAATTTCATCTCACCTGGCTGAAAATCTTGTGCCGTTTGATGCAGAACCTGATGAAGATGTGACATATACACTGCTGATTGATCCCTGAGCCATTTCTGTAAAACAAACAACATGCACTTCAGGAATAATTCCAAACACGACCATCTAATTCAGTGGAAATGCTTAATCCTTTTAAAGTCCAGAAAAGGACTCTTGCAGCCCAAACAACAAAACATACAGATGTACCGTATCCAAAATAGCATAATTTTTAAAAAGGCCAGTGCAAAAACAAAACTTCAAAATACATTTAAAAAACACATTTATTTTGAAGTGAGCAAGATAGATGACTTCAGTATTCATCATGTGCTTGCACTTACTACCTTTTGCCTTTGCAAGTGAATCAAGCATAAATACTGTCCTCTTAAAGGAATTACACACTGCAAAGATCTACTTGTGTGGCATAATGCAAAATGTTTTGCAAAGAGCAACAGTCCATTCTTTATCAGTCACTATGTCATTTGCTCCCTAGGGTACACTAAAAAGCAGATAAATTTGAGAACTTGACAGAAATCTTTACCACAAACCACTGGAAATTCACTGATCTAAGGTAATTTCATGTTTTTTCTTAGAGTCCTATATTAAGGAGGAAAACAAAATAACTCTTTTTGGAGTAACTAACCTGTCACATATGGTTCCAGAGCTTTAGGAACCAAACTCCTTGCAATTTTTAGGTCCTCTGCTGAACAGCTTCCAGATTCTAGCCCACAAGCCATTCCCATTCGTTTTAGTACTTCTATATCATCATGAATTTCAAAAGTATTGTCAAAATTAAATAGATATTCAAACCTGGAGAGGAAAAAATGTTTCAATTAGCTTCAATAACTTTATCTACCTTTCCATTTTCAGGAACTGCAGCATTTGAAAAGCTTTACACACAGTGTTAAGTGTGTTAGTGACACAACAAATGAAGCAATCAAATTTTTCAAGAATTATGTATTTGCTCATGACTGCTTACATTCAGTTTTTATTCAGCTGATGAAAAATACAGCTTTTTGAACCAAAAGTGGAGAACAGCAGTCCTGAAAGCTAAATCAGTTTTCAATTCTACTGGCTGCATTGCATGGTGTTAAAGCCAAAGGAAAACACTACTTAGTTAAGTGTGACATAAAATGCCAAGAGAGATGGCTAATATCTCTAGATAGCAAGTCTTAAGTAAGTTATCAAATGTGAATCAGTCAGTCTATTTATTAAAAACCAACCTTCTGAAATACATGTTCTCAATTTACAAAAGGCACAAGTAAATTAAGTTTGTATTTAATTTTTAACAAATCTACATGACCATTTATGTATATGAAATCAGAGCTCCACCAAAAGCCAGATGGAAAACTTTGTTAGCTTACTTGTCATTGGAAATACTGCAGTCGATCACTGTCTTCTTGCTGGTGTTCACAATAATAAATGGCAAATGGATGACAGAATTGGAAGGTGGAGGTCGGTTTGCCTGCTGTTCTGCTTGACGGTTTCGCTGGACAAGGTTCTTAAAGGCAATTTGCTAGAAAAAGCAACAGCGATATCAAAGTATGAATGAAGCTTTTAGGATCACTTTAACAAAATGCCTCAGATGAAGAATTCCAGCAATGGTTGCAGCGAGTAAATGCAGAACAGGACAGAGAGCGTTTACCATATTCCTGTATGTTAAGATGCAAGAAGAGTCACTGATCATTAGTATTAAAAAAGACAAGACAGTAAAACTTTACTGAGAAAAAAATGCACATTCTACTAACTACATCAGGACAGTTCCTTGGACAGATCCCTGACAGAATGGAGATAACAATGATAGGAAAAATAAATTTTCATATGGCATCCTATTTCTTCTCCATTTACTCTTCCCTACTAGCTACTGCACTTCAAAAAATACACAAATGCACCTGAATGTTAATATTGAAATGAATTATATGCTAAAAAAGTTAATGTTTGGGATTTGAATATCTGGCATTAGGTTTCTGAATTACTCGTTTAAGATTAGTGATTTTAACATCTTACCAAAATTGTTTTTTACAATGGAATGTTCCCATTTTAAAAATCAGCAATTTGAGTAATTAAAAACCATTGAAACTCAAGTTATAAATCTTACAGTAAGCTACTGAACAAAGAAAAAGTATTTTTCTGGTCATGAAATCAAATTAAATAAACAAGAATTAAGACCAAAATGCAAAGCCAACACAGAGCCTGATGAAAATCAGGCAGCTGTCCCACAGCTGTCTGTACTTTCTTTCTGCATCCCTGAGATTCTCATTCCTACTGTGTAGGTAACGCAGCTACCAAGGGATACATTTCAGTGGACAAGCAGCACAGTGACTTGGGAAACAGACTGTTGCTTCCCCCAGTGTAGTAGGGGAAATCTGGGAAGGAGTTCAGCCACTGTTTCACAGCGGTCAAGCCACTCACACACCAGTGGCAGCGAGTCTCCAGAGAGGCACAATGCAGAGCGTTATGGCAGACAACCTCTACAGTCACATAATTTTATCTATGGATGCTAACACAGAAGAAAATTTTACATACAGGAACCGAACTGGAAAATTCAGAAGGTACACTACGAAATACTGCTCCTATCAGCATAAACCATGTTTAAACATACTTGAAACTCCAAACAAATTCATCATAACTGATGGAAAGTTGATTCCTTCCCCAACAGCAATGGCCAACAGCACGGTCCCAGCTAAACTAAAGCACTAAATAAAAACTGCATACACCTTATCCTGAAATTCACCTCTAGTCTACCTAGAAGATTCCCATCCCTCAGACTCGGATAAAAAAAGAGGAATACAGATATAAGTTACCTTGCCCTACAGACAAGAGTACCTTGACTGTACCTGTAGAATGAGTTCTTGTAGTTGAGACTGTTTTTGCTTTATTCTTTCAATTCTTCTCTGTTTCTCCACCTTAAGACAGAAAGAAAGGACTGGTCAGTTTGTTGGTTTTAAGTAGAATTTTATGTCAACATTTTTTCCCTTTAAAATCATTTCAAAACCAGAGAATTGGAAGCACGATATATCATATCAATCAATCATTAACATTCTACACATAATTTAGAGACTTAACTATCAAGACACATCAGTACTACTTATAGAAACTAACAAAAAGCAGAGTTAGAACCCTGGGGAATAAAACACAACAGTCTGTGAAGAAGATAAAAATATTTTTGCAAACAGAAGTTATGCCTCAAGGGGTTACTGGAATTCTCTCAAAGAGGCAAAGGTAGACAAGAAAGATCTACTTGATGTAGAGCCTATTGATATTGGAGGTGTTGGAGAAGAGCCATCAAAGATGCTTAATGACATGAAGCGGTTATGCAGCCCAAGGTTAAGGCCTTGCAGTAATTAATATGTACTAAATGATAACAAAAAAAGATAAGAGACAAAAAGCTAGGAAATACACAGCTTTCTCAGTGGAAGAAGCTCCCCAGCAGATTCCCACAATGACTTAACTGACAGACTGACTCAAACTACAGACAATCAGATTAAGGTGACAAGGTGACAGAACCTGCTGGCAATGCTGGGTTACCTGGCATAAGAGTTTGTCATAAAGCAAACTCAAAGTATCTTGTAGCACTTAGTGATTACATCATCTAAATTATTTCTGGTAAATATAGTGTGGTATGTGTGAGAAAACAATCTAATCCATGTATACTTTAGAAATAAAATGACGTTCAGTAGACGTCCTAAACTACAGTATCTGAAAAATCCATCAGCTCAGTATACAATGACAGCCAAAAATTTGAATTATTAGGCAAGAAACAGAGAACCAAACAGAAATTATCACTACCTAACTCCATGAAGCAGAATGTTTACATCTTGAATTCTTTAGGCTTGATGGTCCTTTTTCAAGACAAGCATACAAAAGAGCAATCAGGATCATCAGTGATACAGAACAGACTACATGCAAGAGAACAATGAATAAACTAGGACTCTATTGAAAGGAGAGTGAAATAATGGGGGAGAACATGAGAGATCCCTATAAAACAATGAATAGGATGGAGAAAGTGAATAAGGAATGAGTAGGTCGCCATCACTTCCAATTAAAAAAAAATTCAGCAGATATCAACTAAATATACTATGTTCAAAACCAAACACAGGGTATTTCATAAGAAGCTTCTCAGGCACCTGAGACTCACTGCCACAAATGACCCAATATTAAAAGCAAACATTGAAAAAAAGAGTAAAGATTTGTGGAAGAAATATTGAGGGCTATTAAAAAGAAAGATAATGTATCTGCCTCAATTATGCCTGAACCACAAAGTTACAGAAGAAAACATCACTAAATACCTTCTCTCATCACTCACAGAATAAATAGGGTTGGAAGGGACTACTGGATGTTATCTATTCCAACCTCCCTGCTCATGGAGTGTCCCCCCAAGCACATAACTCAGGATTGTGTCCAGATGGCTTTTGAGTATCTCCAGGGAAGGAGACTCCGGAATCTCTCTGGGCAATCTATTCCAGTGCTCAGTCACCCACACCGTAAAAAAGTTCTTCCTCATGTTCAGGTGGAACTTCCTGTGCATCAGCTTCTGCCTGTTGTGTCTTGTTCTATTGCGTGGCACCACACTGAGAAGTGCTTGGATCCATCCTCTGACACCTCCTGTCAGATACTGATAGAGAGTGATGAGGTCCTCTCTCAGCACTCCAGATGTGCGCCTCACCAGGGCTGAGCAGAGGGGCAGGATCACCCCCCTTGACCTTCTGGCAATGCTCTTTCTGATGCACACCAGGACACCACTGGCCTTCTCAGCCACGAGAACACTGCTGGCTCATGGACAGCTTGTTGTCCACCAGGACCCCCAGGTCCTTCCCCACAGAGCTGCTTCCCAACAGGTCACCCCCAACCTGTACAGGTGCATGGGCTTGTTCTTCCCCAGATGCCGGACCCTGCATTTGCCTTTGCTGAATTTCATACATTTCTTCTCTGCCCTTCTCTCCAACCTGTCACGGTCCTTCTGAAGGGCTGCTCAGCACTCCGGGGTCTCAGCCACTCCTCCCAGCTTGGTGTTGTCACTGAACTTGCTGAGGAAGCATCGGCCCCTTCATCCAAGTCACTGATGCGTAATTTAAACAATTCTGGACCCAGCACTGACCCATGGGGGACACCAGTTACACGTCTCCAACCAGAATCTGTGCCACCAATCACAACCCTCTGACACTGTCATTCATCTAGCTCTCAATCCCCCTCACTATCCACTCGTCCAGATCACACTCCCTGAGCTTGCCTATGGGGATATAGTGGGAGACAGTGTCAAAAGCCTTGCTGAAGCCCAGGTAGACACCATCCACTGCTCTCCCCTCCTCTACCCCGTCTGTTACCCCATCACAGAAGGCAATCAGGTTGGTTAAGCACAATTTGCCTTTGGTGACTCCATGTTGACTACTCCTGAACACTTTTTTGTCTTCCACATGCTTAAAGACAGCCTCCTGGGATGGACCATTCCATCAGAGTCCCAGGGATTGTGAGGCTGACTGGCCTGTAGTTCCCCAGGTCCTACTCTTCCTCCTTCCTAGGTTAACTGCTACTGTAAGCCAAGATCCTGAATAGACAGATTGCTGGCCCTGAAAACAACTTATCTTTTTAGATCCTTAAAATGTGCAACTAGCAAGGAAATGACTCAAGTTAAAAATTCATATGAATGTAGTTTTCTGTTTGGTTTTGATGAAAAACAAACACTCCCCTACCCGCCAAGTGTACACAGTTGAAAAAACAAAAGATGCAAAAGGGCATGATGCTATATTAAAAAAAAAAAATTTAAAGGATAGGATCAAGTCTTACAATTCAACATTAGAAAATAAGCCAAATAACTGCCTCCCTCCAAAAAACATAAAACTCAATGAGATATTTTTAATCACATACAAGTAAGCTACACTGCCTTACAGACTACTTAAAGACACAAACTTTATTAATTGCTCCACATCCTCTGTTTTTTCATTAGCAGGACATATTTTACCAAATCTAATATTCTAATTTACACACAAAGAACAAGTTTAAGAGTATTTTTAAAAACAAACAGTCGATGAGGAAGCCCTCAAACTCCTATGTTCCTTATAAACTATTTGGCTTGTTAAGGGTGAAGCTAAACAGTATCAGATAGTATAGCAAAATAAACTTTTATTAGGCATGACAGTTTTACAAATTAATCATTAGCCTTCAGAAAGTCACTGTATTACACTTGTGGCTTAATTATTAAATGGTTAACAGAACTCTTTCCTCCTCTTGTGACAGCCAATTAACAAGTTCTCACTTTCTTTTAATTGCAAGATCTCTCTGCTCCCATCTTAAATGCATGAACCTTCACTGTGCATTATTACATTCTATGTTGCTTTTTTTACTTTGGTACTAATATTATCCTACTCTTCTTTAGGACATTATCAGTCATGATATCAAATCCAGCTGGATGAGCCACACTTCCTTTTTTTTTGCTCCAACATTGCTGGCAATGCCATACTTTGTGAGACAGATCCAAGGAGATCAACTTTTAAAATTCCTCCAGTTAGCTGGTTCCCTGTTCAGCACACAGCATTGTCATCTTGGAACCACTTCACCTTCCATACTCACCCTTTTAATTATGCCCCAATTATCACTCTCTTAACTAATAATTTTCACTTGGGATGATATTTAAATAAATCTCAAATCATGATTAAACACCCTGTATTTACTTTATCTAGACAGCAATTACAGTATTAAATGAAAAATCAATTATCAGTATCAAACAAAAATTAGAATTATCCCTTTGTAGGTAAGGCTCCAGAACACTTTTGTTCCACTTTCCCCCTCACTCTGGGCAGCTTCTACACTGATTTTTTTTAGTCCTGCTGAAGGAAATTTAGACTTATTAAGAATAAATACAAAGCCTCATTCTGTTCTGATGAAGTGAATTTACTTCAGTAAACCTTAGTAACGTTATTATTCTGCAAATCTCAAGATAGTAAAAAAATCCTGTCAGAACTTATGAATCTCTTTCAGTATAAAGCATTTCACTTCTCCCCCAAGACATGCAGTAAGAAAGTCTGACATTCATGTAAGAGAATTGTCACAAAAAGCTAAGACCTGCAGCAATGGAGATGCCTGTATGTACTGACCTACATGCAATATCTATCATCACAGATCTATTATCTGTTTGGCATCTGGAGAAAACAAATCTTCCTGACTCCTGAGCATCACTACTGCAATGTTGGAAATACACATTAATCTTTGACTACCTTCCACTCGGAACCATTTCACATGTAAAAGCTGTATTTGACATAGAAGAATTAAACAAAGATACATTTGAACAATCTGGATGTTGAAGAGTTTTTGTTCAGTACATACAAATAAAATAAAAACAGTCTAAGAGGACCATACTATTCTATGTTGCTATCTCAGAAGATTATAGGCACATACTGTATCAGAACATATTAAAGCTGTAAACATTTACTCAAACACAAAGCCATTGTGAACTTCCAAATGCATATACCTCCAAATTCTGACATTCCTGAGCCGAGTTAGTAGGTAGACCAATCCATTTGATTTCCTTCTTCTCCTTAGAGATAATGTTCATGGCCATAAGGACATTTAAGGCATCATAGACACGTCGTCTAATATTCTTCTGGTCGTAAGCCTGCTGTAGACATAGTGCATTAATCAAAAATATACCTGTGTCAAAAATATTTGAAAATAAATCTATTACAGTAAATGGGTAAACTCGGATAATGTCTGAACTGTTTCATTTAGCAGTAGGAAAAACACAAAAAATCTCAAAAGAAATTTCTCTTCCCCCATTCAGTTCACATGTAATTGACTTCCCATATACTTACTGATTCATTTGGTGAAATGTGATTATCAGTGGTAGTGAATTCTGCAACCAACTCGTCTGCCACCTCATTGTATGAGGTGGTTCCTTTTCTCTGTACCTTCTCACAAACCTTCATAGAGAAATGACGTAAACCCTTGCCATTCTTCTCGCCTTTTTTGTTCCGCTTCCTAGATATACGTATAATATATATTTTAAGAAGATTTGAACTTTGGAATATTTGATGTCTCTTTTTCAAATACAGGCACACTGCTGTAAAAAACCCAAGCCTTCCCTTTTCTTCTGCTTCTTATCCCTTCCCAACATTCTCTCCTACATTTTTTCCCCTACAATTTACAATATTTATAAACAATTCTAGTATCTTGATGCTGAAACACAATACGAATTTATTTTTTTGCCAACTTTGCTAGCTCCAGTAGAATTACAAAATCATAGAATAGTTTGGGTTGGAAGGGATCTTTAAAGGTCATCTAGTCCAAACCCCCCTGCACTGAGCCAGGGTATCTTCAACTCAATGAGGTTGCCCAAAGCTCTATCCAACCTGGCCTGAAATGTTTCCAGTAGCAGACAATAAATTAACAACAGGGATATTCCTTGAAGAAGCCAATAAAGAAAACCTTCCAAACTTCAAGACAAGAAGAAATAAGGAGATAAATACTAAAACATGAAAACTGAATCAGAGGAGAGAACTTCATTGTCCTTTTTAAAAATTTTTATTTTTAATTTAAAAATAAATTAGCACATAGATTGAGCATTTTCTATGCAATTTGAAACTGATACTGACTGAACAGATAAAGTCTGGTATTGTTTGAACTCACTAAACATTACACTATTACTATAACACAGATTTGAAGTTATACAGTATATGAAATTGCTATTAGAACTTCAAAGTTACAAGATACAAGCAGTTTAACAAAGTTTTCTGCTTTGCAAAATTTTTTAAATAAAAAGTTCCTTGTAACTAGAGCAAAAACACAAGTATCAACAAAATTAGTTTCAGCAAGGGAAAGTCTCAATTCTTACATCTCATTTCACTGTATAATTCCAAAGCAGAAATCTACTTATGTGGAACAAGGACTGATAATAAATTTAGTCTTAAAGCAAGATGCCCTTAAAACAAGCTTGCATTAAATAACCACACCAAAAGAATGCATTCCTTGTATTCAGTGCTTTTTCCCAAAAAGGACTACATTCTTATTTCAAATTATACTCTGGGATGCCCTTGTTCAATCACAAATAGACTATATTTTTCTGAAAATACACCAGCATAAGAGAAATAATAGAAGGAAGTCAGCAAATTCCTGTGTCCTTTTAGGAGCTAAATTCTCTAAATGTTAGTAATGTCAGAATATTTACCAGAGTTTACAGACAATATTCTGCATTCTTTTACAATAAATGAAGAGGTACTCCTCATGGTGTGACTACTCCCTATTTTAGTACAATAGACTTCAGTGGTGAAGTGCTCTTGATGAAAAGGTACACAGACTTTCCCACACTGCCACCCTGAAGAGTACATACACTATCACAACATTTAAAACAAAAGTTCCAACAATTTATTAACCCTCTCTAGCTTTCATTTTGCTCACCCAGCAGACCAAGGCGAAGAATCTCCAGTCTGGTTCTGTGATGCAAAATGTGTGTTAGGTGTATGTGGGCTTCCTACCAGGATAGTATTTTGCGCTGAAGGTCTCTGAGGTGTACCGATAACCTACAGTAAAGATAAAATAATTTGGAAAATGGTAAGAATTCCAAGATATTCAAGCTACACAATTGAAATGATACATTATCCGAACACTAGTACTTTTATCTACATACTTCTCTTAGATGCATCTGATTTATACACACTAGCATAAAAAACTTCAGACTATGGTTAACATAGTTAGAGCATTCCCTAAGTTATGAGCATTTTGATTTTAACTTCCTCAAATGAAGTCTTCATGCTTGCTGGATTTCTTAACATTTTTCAACACTAACTTAGACAAGATCAAAACACATGCACATTCTCTCCCTCCATGGAAAACGGGAGGAAAAAAGGAGGGAAAAAAAACACCCCAACCCTACCAAATAATGTATAAGGATGCTGCAGTAAATTACAGTTAAAATATGAACATAAGAAAACCTGAAAATCAGTAAAACCAGAGAGAAAATGCAGAGCTGGTGCAAGAAGCCTCTCTGCTGGTGTCAGCCTCTATCACTAGAGTCAAAACCGCTACATTAGAGGTAAGAAAGAATAACGGTGAACTTTCCTCACCACTGCAGTGAGTGACATCAAATTAGGCAAAACCATTCCATTGCAAACATGTTAAGAGCACACACTTGGCTAATTACAGTCTTCCAGCCTCCAGGTGAATGGTCCTGAAGATGTGTTAATTTGATCATAAGTAGTAATACGTACACTAGCACATAAAATTGTGCCCTCCTACCTCTGAAGCTAGCTAAACAAAACACCCACTGTTGCAGGTGATGTTTTTTATCTCTGAATTGTTTTAAATGTAAATTTCTAGAAAATATGGATTAAGGGGAAAAAAAAGATACCATACAGATTATTCTTTTGTAGAAAGATATACCTACTTTTTTGGAGTACATTTATCTCCCAGTGGAAACAGCTGGTAGCATCCCTGACATCAGGTAAATGAAAAAAACATCAAACAAACCTAAACCCATAACCACCCACAAGCTTGCCATATTTTCCTGCAGCTACATTCTATCTGAGCAGCAAAACTTAATTTTTCTTCCTTGGGCCAGCTTCAACAGTTTAGCGTCAACAAGAGTAAAATACAAAAACTGAAAATGAAACATTTCATGTGTGGAAGTTACATATACGCTGCCAGAGGGAGTCCAGTGACCATTAGATGTCCGTGATTTCAGCTGCCTGGAAAGACAAACAGCTGTATTTTTTTTACCAAATATTCTCTTTATATTATGCCACCTCTCTGAGCAGTTAACATATAAATTTGTTGCATCCACTTCTGACAGCTAGAATATCTTAGGTACTCCTTTCCAGCAGCTTTGTACCATACTTGAAAACTTTCTGTCTCTTAGGAAAAGCCAAATAATCTCCTCTATTGCTTTTCATAAACAAAACGTCCGATTGTAGGAAATGGAATTGAGGGTGGGGAATGCTGGCACAGGACACATGTGAACCCACTCACTTTCTTCCCCTGAAAAAAAATACTATCAGTACTGATACCTACTGGTCTGGCTCACCAAATGTCTCCAAGGAGGGTGAAAACCACCTGTGTGCTATTCAAGTAAGCAGACTATATGGAGAACTGAAGCAAGCTGTTAGCTAGTTTCTATTCCCTAGGACACAATGACAGAAGACTGCAAGAGATGATTTAACACCTTACTTGCAGAGAGTCCCGCTCTCTAATTCCCTAGCTTGCGAATTCCATGAGCAGCCCCACCATGGTACCACATCTAGAATTTGTATCACTCTGCAGTAAGATGAAAGCCAAACCAGTACGGGGGCAGGGGGTGAGGAAGAGAGGAATTAGAGCTGGAGAAAAAACTGACAGCAGCAAACCCTGGACCTCTACTGCACTCAGGAGTGTCCTGATATACTCAACACTACTAAGGAAGAAATAAAGTGTGCATTGTTATCCCCCGGTTTTGATACTTTTAAGAAAAGATTTTTGCATGCCACCTGAAAAAAACAATTCAATTTCATCATTTAACCCAAGTATGTATACAGTCTCACAATAATGCCCAGAAAGGACCACTGTTGTGCCAGTACAGCCTATGATCCATAAATAAAACACTCTTCTACTGCTGATAACTGATTTTAAATTAAAAGAATGCCTAACTACTCGGAGTTTGTTTTTTATGGAACTTGTTGATAAAACACCTCCTACTGAAAGAGCAATTTCATTCATTTAAACTGACTTCCAAGTGGCTACAAGAAGTAGTTACGTCACCACTGCTGCTGGAAATACAGCACAGTGAATGATCTGCACTACATCTGTACAGGTGAAGGGGTAGAGTTTATAGGTAGCCTCAATTATAAAACTCTCCTTAGACCCAGCTTAAGAGATGGGAAAGGCAGATAGCAAACTGCTTTCCTATCTAGAAGAAACCCAAATATAAGACATTCTAGCTCAGATGTTTATGTTACAGTTGCTTTCCAGAAGATTGAGACCAATTCTACTCAGATCACCAAATTTTAATTTTGATTACTGCAAGAATTAGTATAACATATGTATTATCTATTGCATTACAAGATTCTTTGAAACATCTAATTCCATATATCTCACACAAAGCTCGAAATAAGTATTTCAGCAAAAGAATATTTAAATTAAGTAGTAAAATATAGTTCTGTTTTCAATTTTGCTCCACCTAACTCAAAACTCCATAAAAATGTGTTTATGGACTTCATTTACATTTTCCTATGCCAGATTTCAAAGCAGAATCTGAAAGAGACACTGACTTTCAATGGCAAGACTAACAAAAGATAAAGCCACCTGAATAGTGAGGTAACAATGCTGATTTGAGAGTCATCTTTCAATTTCTTTATGCAATACACTTTTTTTTTAACGTAAGTCTATTAAAATTAGAAACAAACTTAGATTATCTGCCCATGACAAGTGATACAGACTATCAGGCTATGCCAGATTTGCTGTATGTGTAAACAATAGTACAAGCAATAATAAAAAAAAAATAAAAAACCAACCAAAACAAACAAAAAACCACCACAAACAAAAAAAGCCCCAAAATAAACAAAAAAAACCCCGACAACCCAAAAAAGCCCACACCCCACAAACACAGAAACAATTTTAAAAAAAACCAACAAAGTCTCCTTACCACTTGCTGTGCAATGTTGACATTAGACTGTCCGAATGTTTTTGGCAGGAGCTGTTTTCCAATCGTATTTACTGTAGAAGGATGAACAGCCAATAGAGAAACAACCCCTGAAAAAAATACAAGTAGAGAGCTTCAGGTCAGCACATGGTATTATTTTAGCCAATAGTCTCGTCTATACTACCAATGCATATTAATGGAAACTAGCCCTGAATCATGTAGTCTCAACAGAAATGCAGCATTTACACATTTGAAGCAAAAAAAGAAATCAAGTATGTTCTCTCAAACTTTCTTCTACATAACCTTATAGGTCAATGATATAATATGAATATGTTTTAATTCCTTGTATTTCAATTTTTCTCTTAAAGCACAGTAATAGAAGCAACCAGCATTTGACAAAAAGCATAAACCTCTCTTCTTCTACCCTTATCCTCTATGGCTATTGAAATCTTTTTCAGTACCACCCAACAAACATGCCCAATGCCATAGCATATGGCATAGCCTTCTGAGACATGTTGATCTACAGGAGATAAAATTTGGCTGGAACAGGCCTTTCAAAGAGAATATTCCCAACTTTCCTCTAAGTGTCATCTCCCAGCTGAAGGCAGGGAATTAAAGAACAAACATCTTCAAGAATCCGTTTTTTCAGAAAAATACATGCAACTCAGTGGACCAACCCTGCAGGAAAGGCACTCTCCCTGTTCATAACCCATATGCCATCAGCACTGGTAGGTCAAGCAAGTCTTAAGCCACGTAAAAGATAAATCAAAAATAACGACCCAGTTTGATGTTCCATGATATAGTTTAGAGGAAGGAACCCCAAACCCACAAATTCAAAACAAACAAAAACCCCCCAACCAAGAACAAAACAGAGGGAGAAAAAAAAAAAAAAAAAAAAAAAAACCCCCAAACAAAAAAAAAAAAAGAGGGAAAAAAAAAAAAAAAAAAAAAAAGAAGAAGAAGCAACAAAGACTGACTACAGTAAGAAAATAATGGACAAACCAATCTCAAAATACAGAAGACTTTTTTTTGCCAAACCAACTTTCAAGTGTGGTTGTCAGGTTTAGCAATTGTTTCTCTGAGATCAATTTTAAAGGGGCCAATGGGGTCAGAAGGACTTGGTACAACTCTCACTCCTCTCTCTTTTTCCCACTGTCCAATACAGATGCAATAAATAAGCATTTTTACAAGGGTTGTATCAGGAGGGCCCTGACTGGTCCTTGATGCCCATCATCCTTCTTTACACATCCAGGAAGTCTACAGGAAGTTGAGGACAACTCAAATCTTATTTAAGCCCTTGCTTTCCAGAAGGCTTGTATTTCCCAGCTGCTATTACTACACTATGTCAAAGGGACAGCTTCACATAAGAATCTACTCTCAGTGATCAATCTATTCCCAAAGAGGACGCAGCAGCATGTCCTTCTTCCATTATTAACCAGCTTCCCAGTGCTCTTTCAGAGTCAGCAGCTATCCAGTTTGTAACATAAGTCTGTTATGCCTTCCTGAGCCATCAAATACACTCATCACTATCATGACCTGAATTGTGTTCGTTCTTCCTCTCTGCAGAATACAATAAATTAGTATAAACTACCCTGGCTAGCAGTGCTTATGTAGCTTCTTCTCAGCTTCCTGAAGGGCTTTTTTTTAAACTTCTCCTCATTGCTTTCAAAAAACAAGTGCAATCTGAAGACTGTATTCCCAGTACAAAACAGAAGTTGTAACTGCTTTCTAAGGTTAAGACACCTCATCTATTTGATCATATTCCCAGAATCACAGAATATTCTGAGTTGGAAGGGACCCAGAGGAACCATAAATTCCAACTCTCACGTGAATGGCCCATACAGGGATCAAACCCCCAACCTTAGCATTATGAGCACCATGCTTTAACTAACCCTCCCTTACCTTTGACGGTCCTTGCTGCCCATGCTTTCTAGTTCTCCTGCCCTTTCTTTTGCAGGTGACAGGCATCTGTACAGTATTCATGACCAAGGAATGCCATATGTTATTTATATCTCTATAGCTCATTTTCTATTTTATTCCCTGTTCCTTTCCAAATAATTCTCAAAATTCAATGTGCTTGTTCCCCACTAAACACTGATACCACATTTTCATTAATATAACCTATGCTGACTTCAAGATCTTGCTTGGGTACTAATAGCTCACTTGGGATACTCACTGTACCAAGTTCAGTTTTCACCAATTATTAACCCATGGGAGGACCATCCCATTCTATCACACCTTAGTTTAACAGGCTGATTTTTAAGAAATCCAAGGACATCACTCTGATTAGATAATCCTTATCCACATGGTTGTTGACTCTTTCCAAGCATGACTTTGAAGACATACCTGCAGACCCTCCCTCTAGAAAAGCCCTGCTGGAGGCCATTATCACACCTGTCCACACTGTACTGCTTCTCTGTTACACACTCAACCGAGCTGCCTAACAGAAGTGTAACTTACTCATCTGCAATTATCTGAGCCCTTCAAAAATTGGTGCAGGCTATGTGGCTCTCTTTCCTTCTGGTAGTATATCAATTATACTGAGTTACAAGGACAGAAGTACCATTGCTAGCTCCTTTAAGAATTCAAAGGCAGACAATTTTCTGACAATGAGTGTTATCCATTCATGTCATGAATTTTTTCCTAGGATGGCTTCCAAGTATTACTTCAGTAGGACAATTTCATAAAGAACAATACTGCCATGAGACCCTCTACAGATGCACTCAAGAGACTTAATTATTCTGTTAAGTTTAAAAATAAAGTAATCCTTTATGCTATCATGATGTTTATTAAAAACGTTTACGCAGTCAACGAAGACAAAAATGCTGTGATGATGTAAGTCGACACAAGTGCAGAGGTCGGGGTCAGTGGTTAGGAAGCAGATGCTCAGGAAAGCACCAGGGGGCCTGGGTAGACAATAAACTGTGTGTGACCCAAAGGTGCTCCCCCCTGTGCTAACAAAGACTTAACTACATCCTGGGCTGCATTTGGAAAAGTACAGCAGCAAGTGATTATTCCCTTTTCTCTCAGCACTTCTTACACTGTCCCTGGATGACTCTGTTCCGTTTTGGGGCCCACAGTGCAAGAGAGGCATTAGCAAACAAGAGAGAGTGCAGCAGGAATACATGTGTGCCTCAGGTATTGGAGTATATCCTGCACAAGGAGAAGCTCAGGGAGCTTGGCAAGTGCAGCCTCTGGAAGAGAAGGTTAAGGTGGAGCAAGGGGTGTTATTAGCAGAAATCTAATCACTGCCTTCAACTATTAAATGGAAATTATAGAGATGACAGGACACAACAAAAGGAAAAGAGGGAACGGCCACAAGTTGTTGCACAGCAAATTCCAACCAGGGAAAAATGCCAAAGGCAGTGCACGGCAACAGGCTGCATAGGAGGTTCCTTGGTGATACACAGCAAAATTCAAGAACTGAAGGCTCTGTGCGTCAAAGCTGACCCTGGTTTGAAGGTAAGGTTTATTAGACTGCCTCCAGCCTCCTGTTACTATTAATTTAATTTTCTGAACAGAAATAGCTATCTTGCAACTAAAACATCAATGTGAAGGGAAAAGCACACACTATGTTTCTTTAATTTTTTAAATTACATTAACATTTCCTGTGGTGCTGTGCCAGAGTTCATTCATGCAACTGAACCAACCTGGCTCTATAAAGAAACTACAAGGTTCATCTTTCTATATAGCACAAACTGATTGGCAAGGAAACATAAAAGTAAGTAAAAGAATAGTAACACGAGCTTCACAGTTCAAAGCAAAGTCAACTCATAAAAGCTATCATACAAAATACAAGAGTGTAAGTGCTCAATTATACAGAAAAAAAGATTTTTTTTTAAGAGGATATTTTCAATGTCTCTGTCCACGTGCATTCTATTTTCTCATTTGCCTCACATGCAAACATTTTTCTCATACTCAACTGCATTTTCAAAAGCTCATAATATGTGGGGGGTTTTTGTTTATATACAAGGAGAAGTAATTGTATCAACTTAGATCTGCGAGTGGCTGACAGCTCAGTTTCTCAAACAAATAAACAAATCTTACTACTAATTTCTTAATTACTGTTACTCAGCAATCACTGCAATCCCAATAATTCTGTACTTTGCAGACAACATACAGTGTACGTAACAGCATGTAAAAATTGAAACCACAAGTTTGCGAACAGTTTTGCTGGCATCCACTCTGCTTCCTTTTCAAAACGAACTATTAATACTGCTAGTTCTGACATATCTTTTTTTCTCCTGAAGATTTTGAGAACCACAGGAAAATGCCATGTAAAGCAGAAAAAACAATGTATACGGAAGGATATTACTACTACTACTACTACTTACATTCTCAGTGTCCCAAATGTTTGGAAAACTACTTTTAGCAACTTATAAGCAATTATTAAACCTAAAGGGAAGTAGAACTTCATCAACATTATGTTCCAGAATACCTCCAAATACAAGGTGATGATGCAGGTGGAATCAAGGAGTAATAGCACAAAAAACTTGCATATCAAAAGAAGCAGCACTCTTTAACAAAACCGGTTATTTATCTGTCTACAAACAAGTAAGTGCTCTCTGTGTTACTGGTTAACTGGACCTTTGCTTGCATATGAAAACAAACCAAAAAGTTTTACCAAAAAGAAAGAATCCATTGCAGAATTTTGGCAGTTTAAAGGACTGGTGATACAGTTAATTAAGAACATTTTAAATAACTTAAGATGACAAAGAAAAAAGACACAGTACATCTAAAATCAAAGAAACGAGTGCCCTCTGCAGACAATGAGGTAAATCTCCCGAAAAACTGACTGATCCAGTTCTTTAAACAGTAGTGACGTTGAATTTGGTGTTCAGGTTAGAGAGGATGGGCTGAGGTATTCCTTGCCTCAGGAGCAGAAATTCCATTCATTCTAGATGCTGCACCATTTTCTGAAGTAATCTGCCTTTATGTTTTCTTTACTTGTGAAAAAGAGAGCAGTCAACAGAAAAGCAATTCAGTTCCCTCATAATGCAGTCTCTATTTGTCAGAGGAAAGAGGTGACAATTATATCCTGGGAGCTGATTCCCCAGATGTCACTCCTGTGACACTGAGGTTGTTAACGTCTCTGTCACGAACATTACAGATATTATGGTATTTTATTAGTTAGTTATATGCTCACTTTCAGAAAACACTGAATTCTTTTTGAGGGTATCTGTGTGACAACACACAGCTGACTGTCTCCAGTTGCGTGCCAAGTCAAGTAAAAGCACCTCTACTTACTGAACAAGCCACAGCACCGTGTTAAGACAACAAACATGCCTATACAGCAGTTCGGAGCTTTTGTACAGACATCCATGCGTCCCAGTGTGTAGTACTCATTAATTGCCTACATCAACTCAGACTTCTGTGTGATTCTTACCATCCTTAGATATGACTAGTAATAGTTCAGCTATTACAAGCCAGTTTTTCCAAGTCTGCGTTGAAATAAACTGGGGTTTACTTTTAGACTTTCCAAAATACCGCTTCTACTTCCAGCAATAGTTTTATTTCCTTAGATTGACTTTAGACAATAATAATTGGATTTACCTCAGCTGCAGTAATACATATGCATTTTATAAGCAATTTCAAACATGTATCTGTTTACTGAAGCATAATTCATGGGTTCTGAAATTGATCTCTAGTTCTATTCCAGAGGAACAATTCCAGTCACTGTTAAAAATCAGGGAGCATGAATTTGCAAGTAAAAGTAACAATAACATTTCACTGCAAGTTTCTTGTCATATAAAGAACAAAACAATCTTATAGTTAAGCAGTGTTGAAATATGAGTCTAAACACACCTTAAAATGTTACATATTTGACTTTGATTTTTTCAAATCTGAAATGTAACTATAATTAGCCTATAAAATGGGAAACCTTGTTTTAAAGTGTAAGTGGTGAAAGGAGTTGGAGACATACCTTACAAGCATTTTCTGGTTACATACCAATAATGCCACCTACTGGCATAAGAGAAGATCCAAATTTTCTTTCTGAGTAATTTTTACACTAAGAGCTTTAATTTCAATACAATATTAATACCACTGGTTACCTTTTCCCTGGCACCCATCTGAAGCAAATAATTTCTTTCATCCAAATTTCTCCACAAGTGAGGGGCAGGATTAGAATTGAATAGTGCTCTATTTAATACTTAAATATCAACACTAATCTGAGTATGGCGAGGACCCGAATGTGGCAGTTTTCTCCAAAATGTAACCTCCAGGAACAGCAAAATTTCTTGGTTTCTAAAATTCACTGCAAAATACCAATAGAAAGCACAAACTCATGAGGAAGTTTTACTAGTTCAGCCCCTGTTAAAAATTCTTTCTATCCTTCCAAACCTTATGTATTTGCTAACTCTCAAAATGAATTAGCCAGCTGGAAACCACTGTCCAGGTTATCAAGTGAAACAAACATTTCACAGTCGTACTGTTTTTTCAGGGCTATATGGAGTGTTAGTCTCCAGGAATGGAAATACACAGGGGTATCAGAAAACATGGGCATATTTACAGGCAACCTTTTCTGGAGGTTGTACAAGCCCTGGAAAAAACACAAGTTGCCATCTCATTTCTACCACATATAGGCTGATATCTCTTATTTCACACTAAAGACGATTTTGAAGAAATAAATTTTTAGAGCATCTTCTAGAACAGTATTTTATGTGCATGACTAATTTATTCAAAATTGCATGCATTACTCATTATAAACAAAACCTTGTGGGGTTGTTGTTTGGGTTTCTGGGGCTTGTCATGTTTTTGTTTTGGGTTTTTTTACATACTATTTTCTCCTCTTAAAACAAATAAAGTCAGTCTCTGCTTTAAAACAAAAATCCTAATCTGGAGCTCATGGCTGAGACCAGTCTCTCCAAAATGAGCTATTGGAAGCACGTCCCCATTTGCTGAACTAAAAAGGTTGTCTACATTGGTAACCTGTTTCTGGCAGTGGACATTAACGAACAGTCAGGGAAAGAATGTATGGACAGGACTTGCATACAGAGATTATTCTCTAACATTACCCTCTCTCTCTCAGATTCCAAAACTTTAGGACTTTTTGAGCAAGAGGCTGTTCAGCATAACTGTTCAGCAAGATGGTGAAGAAACAACAGCAACATACCCTACCACCAAAACTCAAGTCTGAAAAGAACTTACTCAGTTACCATATTTCTGCCTGTGCAGATTAAAAATTTACCAAAGTTCATTCACAGCCTATTCTGAAAGCATTACAACAAAGCTGTTGAGGCTGTGAGAATTTTTGCATCATAACCTGTTTTGGCCAGAAAAGTCAACCTTTGCGTATCTTTCATAGCTGACTCATATACCTACCACTTAGTCACATACCTTACAGACTGCTGACAATGATGTTACGGAACCATTTCAGTAACAATATTCAGCTCTTTCTCTTTAACCCTGTTTTTGCAAGCACGTCCTTATGACCCAGCACACAAGTCATTTTTTGTCCTGTACCATCCCCCTAAAACCTTTATTCCTCTGACAGCTGAACTCCTCCTCCTTTCACATCTGGCTAGCAACAAGTAGAAACTGAAGCAAGTAATAGATTTCTTTGTCGAATTTTCATTCTTAATTCACTGAGTCTCAAAGTTGGACTTTTCCAAAACTATGATGGAATGCACCCTCTGGTATTACTAGTCCAATGACCTTGAGTGCTGTAGGAGCACAAGAAGAATGAACTTCAAAAAGTAGCCAGGCTCCTGCATTCTCCCTCAAGAGCCTGACCATTACTGTTGTCAAGGACAGCAGACTGGGTTAAACAAACCACTCATCCGACACAGTAGGGAGATTTGAGCCCATAACCAATATCAATCATGCAATGTACTCTCAATCTCTTTTCTTGTGACTGACTTGCAACTTCCAGAAAAGACTCCTTCCTTTTAAGAAATACAAATTCAAAGGGGAAGGTGGGGGAAAAAAAACCAAAAACCCTAAACAAACAAACAAAACCACCAAAAAAACCTTTTAACGATGACCACCAGAGAAGAACATGAAGATTTTTTCCCTAACCGCCTTCAACTGATCCTAAAAAGTATACCAGATACACTTCTGCTACCCTATGGAAAACTTACTCCATGATTGCTCTGGACTGAATCCTCTCCATTGTGAAATTAAGAGAAATTTTGCACAGATTTAAAAAAATAGCAGAGGACAGCACTTTGTTGATATAATGACACGCAATGCAAACAGCTACTTTTAGAGACAGAGTAGTACTTTTGTGTATAGCTGTCAATGTCAACATTTAAAGATTGCACAAAAAACCCTAAAAATTATAAAAAGTGGCAAACAAAAGAAAGTATTACTGTAGTGAATAAATTCTGATACGTATCTGAGTACTTTAGTGACAAAATATTTGCAACTTCAAGCTCTGATTAAGACCACAGAGCCTGCACATAAAACACAGACAAGCTAGTGACAAAACATAAACTGATCAAGCCAAGAGAAATAGCTGTTTCTTCTCAATATTAAGAATTAGTTGCTATTAACTTCAGAGAACTCCCCTAAAAGCAATGAGATGCAGAAATTGACTGAGGATAGTTCAGTTTGCTGTGCTATACATTGAGAGTACAGCTCGACTCTCAAACTGGACAAGCTGCAGACCTATAATAAACTACTTAATAACTTGAATTTATTTACAAAATTCTGTAAGCAATAAAATGCCCTCCAATTTGACCACTTCTAAGAGCTATGTAATAATGGAAGAGTCATATCTCCAATTCTTGCTGTCTAGACTGCACTGTTTTGACTAGCTCTCCACTGACTGTAACAGGGTCTAGACACAGACGCCTATGTGGGTGCAAAATGTACCCTCCTAAAGTATCTGCCCTGAAAAAACATCAGTTTTACTGCCCACAGGGTTAGCACATACGGTACAGCTGTTAAGGATCAGGTACCTATTTGCACACTTCTTTAGCTCAGGGGTGAGTGACTGTGCTTACAGATATACACCTGTGCCAGTTAATACATGTCTTTACTCAACCCTTAGTGCCCTCTCCACAAAATGCAGAACAGGACAGATTAGTTGGATACCCCCCATTCATAAAGCAATGTATATTTTAGACAAGGAAACGTCCAAGACAGAGTCTAGTGAGATGCCAGTAAGATACTTGCTGTACATAGTGGTGCTGACAGAAATTAAATGGGTTTCCTGAAATGGTATATAAAATACTAGAGCAGTAATACTAAAGGAGTTCACCTGAACTGGACTACAGGTTCATCTGAGAGTACTGGAGTATTCCAACAATGCTTAAAGCCAGTAGATTAGTCAAAAGTAAGGTTTACAGACAGTAAGTAGATGACTGTTCTAATATAAATTTCACCCTACTTCATACAGCCTATTGAAGGACACCATCTGTCAACACACAAGAATAAAGCAGATTGTCATTATTTGGAAGCAACAACAAAGGCAAATGGCCATTTCGCCAAAATATCTTGTGAGATGCCTATGAACCAAACATGATGTTGCATAGAAAAATGACTGCTCTCTCTATACAAAAGTGACTGACACTTCACTTGGGAGTCACACATATTGTTCTAGTCTCTTGTATCCGAGAAAGTTGATGAAAGCAATCAAACAGGCTCAAAGAAGGACAATAAGGAAAACGTGGAGGACAAAGAGCTCATCTGATGAGCAACCTAGAAAACAGTGGCTAGTTGACCTGTCAAACTGGTAAAGACTGTTAAGACACTCAATTGTTATTTATGAAGAGTATGGAAACATACTGGAGGAAATTATTAACCGGAGAAACAATTGTCACCAGCAGAATGCATAAACTGACAAGAATATACTTTACTGGAATTAGAGAGGAGTTCTACTGTCTCACTATGGAAACAGCCCTTCCATAAGAATATACAAAATGCAGTCATCAAATGTAGCACAAACACTTTACAGAAGAGGTTACATGGCATAGCTGTCCAGAACTGCAGGCGACTGGAACTCAGTGTTGCTTCTGTTTTTTCCCCTCAGCTATGCTAATTGTGAAAGTGCAGCTCCTAACTCCCCAAATGTGTAGGTACTCTCAGTTTTTGAGCTCACGTATCAAATTCAAGTTCAAATTTACATCCTGTGTTTATTAAATTGCTTAAGGACATCATACATGCACAGGCATTATCTGCAAGTCTAAAACAGTTCTGTTCACAATGTATTTTGTGATAAGCTTGCAGCACAGTGGATGCACTATCATAAAAACTGTCAAAACCCATTTTAAACTTCTACCCTCCTGCATTTTTTTTTTCCATTTGCTAAAACATAGTGCCCCAAAGATGTTTCAGAACATCCTGGTCTTTATACTTAAACACAAGCGACACTAAGGAGATCACATATGGGATGACAAACCAGCACTGAACCGCACCTGTAGTTTTAAGACAATTATAAACCACGGCAAACCTACAGTTTGCTTACTGATCATGTAACTTAAGAAAAACTTTACAAAAACTATGCTAAGATAGCAGTTTAAAGCCAGTAATATGCATAACAGCTAAAAATCAAGAAATGGAGAGTCTTACTACGAATTGTGTTCTTACCTTTTCCAGGACTTAGGTTTTGGTCTATAAACACCTTAAGCTCTCCATTGGCTTCAATTAGTCCAGCCTGTTAAAGAAAGCAACTTTTATTAAATTTACGAACACAGATAGCCTTTTATTATAAAGATGAAAGGTTTCTTACCAGAAGCCTCTACTCCTACTACTCTCATTTTGTTACAAATCTGCCACTATGTACGGTTTGGGATAGAGCACTTGTCAAATTTTAAGGTCTTGATTTTATAAACACCATATTTTTAAAAAGCAAGCAGAAAACCAGTTTACACCTACTTTTCTATTTGTGTCCTAAGCTCTTACAGTGTGTATGCACTGTTTTAACAGACAGCTGAACAGCCTTCTAATCTGAACCACTGACACCTGCAACTATGCCTTTCTCTCTGTAGATACTACTTACCTAACACACAAGGTAAAAACATTATAGCAAAAACAGTACAGAGGGTGGAGAGTGCCTTGGGCCATTTTAATCAGGAAAAATATCATTAATAAGAAATATCTTGAGTTTTTCAATTATTATTTTTTTAAGGATCAGAATACAAACCTCTTAAGTGAAAAAAGCTATAGGGTGACATACAGGTTTATAAAGTCATCACCATCCTTCAAGAAAGCTCTCAGTAGTGGTTACTTTTCAAAATACTAGTAATTTTTGAATACAGAACAGGATGCAGTGATTTCTTTGAATCTGCAGACAAAACAGTTCTGAAAAAAAAAATTAATAAACACAGGACACACTGTTTCCATTTAGAAACAACAGCAAGAAAGTCAACACCTGTACATAACCACAGTGTAGCCTACGATGTTCCAGAGGCCGAAAAGCCCTCAGGCTGCATTTTGCACATAGCAGATACGTGCAGACTACTGACAAACCTGAGCGAGAATCAAGTGCTTTGCTGTCAGTCAGCAGCAAAGCTTCTCCCTTAGAAGTCCACCTGAAGAGCCCTACTTGCCATCTGCCAGTCGTTTGGGAAAACAAGGAAGCCACTAGATGATGCTGTGGAGCCATTATTATCCAGGTGTATCATACCAAGGATTTCTTACGAAAGACAGGGAACTTGAAGAAACAGGAAACTTTCTCTCCTCAGTGAACAGGGGGAGAGAGGGGGAAGAGAAGATGATAGAGCATTGGGGACAGGCTAGAATTCTGCAGAAGACAAATTCTGCTAAGAGAGGCACAAAGAGCAGTGGCCTGTAATAGCATGGCAGTAATGAGGACCTGGTCACATAAAGAAAACATAAGTGAGTAGACAGCAGAAGTGCTGGATAGAATGAAGAGCCTGTGGCAGTTCTGGCCTCCATTCCCCCCCTCCTAAAAAGTAACACAATAGCATAGTTTTAGGGAGGCTGCAGCAGCTTTTCGGTTGTTTCAGAACACTGCCTGTCGTCCTTCTTGCCCACAGTAGGCATTTCAAAGATCCACTCGATGAAACAACAGTTTTACCACTCTGTTCCCAGACACCAGAATTCTTTATAAGCCAAACTCTTCATCACACTTAACTACCTAATTCTGAAAGGCAACAGACTAAATCAGACACTTCCAAAGAAAAAGGTATACTCATCAGTATGACACCAGTATTGTGTACAAAGATGTTATTAGAGCTACACTACGGCAACATGACATTCCAGAACACTGGAACCCCATGGCAAATATGAAGAAGAATTTTTGGGTAAGTGTTACTTTATACTTCCATTCTACCTAAATTTCACAACAGAAGTGTTAAACCAGGCAGGAAGCACAGTCTCATTGTCATCATTTCTTTAAATGCAGTACTTAAGTTTGCATTCTACAGCAGAAAGAGGCTTATACTCAGGACACCTGCAAACTCTCTTACATGAGAGTAAAAAAAGATTATAAATGAGACTGGAAAAGCATTTAATATATTGTGGTTTTGATCAGAAAACCACCAAGAAAATGGCTATTTTAATCTGTAATGTCTTTCTTTTAAGCACATTAATTTAATAATTTTGAATTATTAAATCCATTCATTGGTTTAATATGCAAAAGCAAACCTGCACCGAGTGCATATCAGTTACAGTGATATTCCAAAACCGAGTATTTAAGCTGTGATATTCAGCAAATTCAAATATTAATGCAAATCACTATTTCAGTAATTGGAAAACTAAGCAATTCAGTAATCAATTACTTATTAGTCCCTCCAATTTTCTATTTTTTTTTTCAATTAGAATGTCTCCAGAATAATCTTTTCTATTCATTTGAAGTACTCAGCCAACCAACATCATAAACTTCAAGTTTTCTTCTGCACAATTAAAGCATATAGTGAAAAAATATTACCCAAAACAACATGCAACTCCAAAAACCATAATTTAATCTAGCATTACAAAGGCTCAGGTTAATGCTACATGCCCTATCCCATGCTTTTGTGTGACTGATATTACCCAAGTCACTGAAAAACTAGTGAACATCTGGGGAAAACACCGCATTTAATGAGGAAAAGAAAACAATTTGCAAAAAATCAGAGAATAGCAATCACCGAATAACAAAAAAATCCCCTCAGGGACCACAATACTAATGAACAGTATAGAAGTCACAGTTCCACCACCCTTCAACCAGTGTCTTACTAAAGGTTCACCTCTAGCAGTTAAAATGGCACATTCAACTCATTTGTAAGCATATGCCCGGAAAGACTCCAAGAAAGGTATTTGGAAAGAATACTGTGTATCCCACAGCAAAACAGCATCCCCAGCTGCTATTATTCATAGCGAAAACTGATTTCTAGTGAAAATTCTGTTATTCCAGCCCCAGTATGCTCTTCACACTTCCAGATACACTTTTAATTCTAAGGTTAGCAAGACTTATCGTTGAAGAGACAAGTTTTGGTGAAAGAAAACTGAAAAGCAAAACTTCCATCCCATACAGAATTCTGGTGTCTTTGTTCCAAAATGGAAACAATAGACAAAACATCTCTTAGTCTGCATTTCAAGGACATTCTTGCTATTTTTCAAGCCAGGTTATTTTGGAGGAAGCACCAGGATTACTCCTCTGGGAACTATGGAGCATAGCACCCGAAAGAAAGAAAATAGAGGAAAACGTGACTATAGCTCCCATTCAGTATATTATAGTCACAAATTCACAATGCGCCAAAAAAAAAAGAAAGAAAGAAAAAAAAGAAAAGAGAAAAAAACCCCAAAACACCACCAAAACCAAAACCCACACACTGAAGAAAAAAAAATCCACCCAGGAAAAGGTGGAAAGCCCAATGGAAAGGTAACCTTCTGTCAGGAAGCGTTTTAAACATCAAGTAAATTCTATTTTCTGATGAGAAAATATACTTAGTTTTTAGGCCTTATCAAGCTACTTGTAACAAGATACTTGGATTTTTACTATTTTCCTTTGTATTCTTTTTGTATTCCACATTTTCTTCTTATCTTCTCATGACTCTCAATCTCAAGATGCGTTACCTCCTTTGATGGTGATCCTGGGGCTGCTTGAAATAATAATGCTCTTAATATCTGATTTGGAAAGCTTATTAAGTGTGTGCAACTTCAAAATTCAGCAAAGTTTTCCTCTTTGAAGACACATGTTGGCTATGTCTGCTTCTCTATGGCTCCATAAGGAAACCCCTAAAATCCTAAACAGGCAACAGATACAGATACAGCCTTTATCCTTGACACACTACAACAAAGCCAACAATGATTTTTAAAAATAGCTTTTGACATCCAACACAGCATCTAAACTGTAATAACTTAATATCTTCCCACAGATCACCGGAAAGGAGGGTAAAGCCCACTGGACAAATTAGTAGATCTGGTAATTTGAACTGCAGAAGCTGTGGGGGAGTGGAGATCCCAACCATCACCAAGGTTTGGTCTCAGCTCATTGTTCAGAGCTCCTAAGAAATTAACTGAAGGGCTAAACATATAAAAAATCAACTAAAGTTAGCTTTGGCCTGCTATGAGATCATCGGCAGTCCTAAGGACTGGGAAGTCTATTTTTGTTTTGTTTACAAGCGAAAACTGAAAAGCACTACAAGTGCCCTCAGCCTGAAAATCAGCAAACTGGGAAGTATCTTTTTGTAATCTAAAACAAAATCTTCTAAAGATACAGAGAATTTCAGTTATTAAAAAAATCTCTAGAGAATATGAGAATAATTTAGTATCTTACTAACAAGCTACTTGCAATCTCTAAAGTTATGCATTAGAAAATCAACATCCTTACAATATAAATATAATTTCTTTAATAGCTTGCAATTCAATTTGTTAATAAAAATTGGCATCAAATTATTCACTAAACCTTTAAACTAAACAGGAAAATATGCAAGGTGAATTTGGACTAAAGGACAAGGAACCTATAAAAGCAAGAAGTTTATCTGACAAAAATAAGACTGAACAAGTACATGTGCTATGTATTTCAGACTTAACCCAAGAGGCACACTACTTTAAGTAAGTATTGGGAAGAGAAGGGTGCTTTTGTGCCACAGAAATACCTCTTCTACCTCGCTTCTAAGTAATGAGCCCATTTTAAGAACAGTAACTGAAAAAGAGCTGAAAGAAGAGCAAAAAGGGTAGAGATACATGGAAACAGAGGTACCTGCTACAAGGCTGTTCCTCAGAACAGAAATTTTCAGTTGTTAACAGCAGACTAAGCCCACAGAGCACAGGACTGGGTTTGACAAGAGATACAGGTGCCAGAGATACAAGAATGGTTAAAGAATGGGAGCCAGAACAGGACAGTCTGAAAAAGAGACAATTTTGGGACTGGCTGGGAAAGACACAAAAAATGAGCTAGAAAATCAGACAGAAGATGGAAGAATTAGGAGATGAGGTAGAGAAACTGTGGGTCACTGAAAAAGTACAGGCAATACAACTGATGAGAACCTAAGAGAGCTTTAACGGAACAATGAGATCAAATCCTGTGAGAAGAAGGGAAGAACACAGGAAGTGGGAAAACGAATACAATCTAAACTACAACTGAAAGGGGAAATAAGCTGGGACTCAGATAGAGAAGTTCAAAATAAATTAGGAAAGAAGTAGCAACAACAAAATCAGAAAATGGAGAAATTGGGAAAGAAAAGCATTTCCACCCAGAGCTTGTCAGAGACATTTGGGGGTGTTGGGTTGACAGATGTACTTCATGATCTCGGAGGACTTTTCCAACCACAACAATTCCACAATTCTATGACCAGGACAATGCCTCTGCTGTCTACTGGCATTTGCAAAGGGTACCAGCAAACAACCACCCATCTTGTGTAAAACTGCACCTAACTCGATCCATGATGATCCCCAGTCATTTTAAAGGCAACACATCTAAAGGCTCCATGCCATGCAATTTTACTATGGGCCACTTTACTGACAATGCAGGGTTCTATTTTTTGTTTGCCTTATTTCAGTATCAGGAAGCAACAGAAAATTAGCACAGTTACAAAGTGGAACTGGAATAAAGCTTATAATCAGAAATAAACAACCTTATTTTAAGACAGCTTAAACAACCTTTATTCTTCTTTCACCCCTATCCATATGTAAATGTCATTTATAACAAGATGATAATGAACTACTTTTCCCATTGGTTTCTCACCTCATGCAGGGACCAGAGCAAACACCCTCTGGGAATGAATTACTATGCAAATGCAAAAGATTATTTTTATGGGACATCTATTTCATTTTTTGCAAACTTTAAAAGGCAATCAAGATATTAAGTAGAGGAATATTGTAGAAAAGGATAAAAAGTTTTTAAATTTAAAACATTTGCATTTCATTTTGAAATTGAAGCCAGTGAGAACTGTTCTTTACTGCATAAATAACAAAAACTTTTGAAGTTGGGCTACAAGAGTCTGATCGTTCAAAATTCTCAGATGTGTTATTTTACTGTGTTTCAGTAGCCTTTTTCTGAAACAGAGATAATCATATTACATCCTCAGTTCATGGCAGTATCTTCAAGATTAATGTGTCTGTCAAACACTCAGCAATGAGCTACACCATAGAAATGAGCTTTCCAAAGAGCATATTTGAATTTTTAGCACCTTAACCAGCAAGGCATAGACAAAGCACTATAATAAAGGTCTCGATACCACAGAATTGTGAAACCAAAAAGCTACATAAGGTGAGAAGCTCAGTTAAGCACTGTCGATCTTTGTGTGAATACAGGCTCTGCCGATACTGCAGGTAAGTTGGACACTGAGTAATACACAAAATGACACCCAAGGTCTCCTTTATTGCAGAGTATGTCAAGACCATTAGCTTCTTGGCTGTTGTTTCTGACAAGAGCAACACATCCAGAATTCAGCAAAAATTAAATTAAGAACTCATTTTGAAGACAAGTCAAAGGTGGTCCTGTCTAAGCAGTCAACAGATCAAAACCACCTTGAGTTAAAAGTCATTCCATGGTGTTGCTTCCTGCAGTAATTCAATTGCTCAAGTGATACAAACCTTGTAAAACTTACAGTTGACATCCCCAAAACTAAATGTGAAGCTGTAAGAATGAAGCAGAATTGAATACGAGACTTCTAGTAGCGAGTATGACATCAAAGCACTGGTTTTCCACTTTTACCGCATAAATTAATCAGAAAATAAAATCATAATTTGTGTCCTTCTGGACTAAATACCCATATGGAGAGGTACCAGCAGCAGCCACTTCCACAATTACCTCCTGCAACTGTTCTCGGTTTGACCGTAACAGACTGCTGTTTTTCCAGCTAAACCAAGACCTTAAAGCAGCTTGTTCACCAGCATCTGAACCACAGCCGAAATCAACAAGTAATGTTACACAAGACCCCTTCTAAAACTATTTGCCTCACCAACCTCCTTATCAGTGCATTACAAGGCTAGAGCGGCCCACAGCATAACTTTCAAGCAAGTCTGTGTAACCAATAATGCAATACTGGAACCCTGAGCAAATGTAATGTAACACGAGACAAGTAGCCAGAACCATTTTAGGGGAATATGGACCACCGTCCATCTTTAAAATCAAGTTGTCTGCTACCTGAGAACCATTTCAATAAAGACACCGTTTAGCAAAGATTGATCCTTTCTTCTTCCCACTCCTAATTAGCCATAATAAATCTCCATTAAGAGATACCCAGGCAATCAAATACAAACACTAAAACAATTGATCCCTAGCGTAACAACTTCTAAAATCTGCATTTTTGTGGAGCCTGTCGTCATTGCAGTGCAGTTATTCAGTAAAATACTACGTATTTCATATGAAAATATAATACTATATAAAATACAAGTAAAAATACAATACTATATAAAAACCCACTGCCATTAACTGGCACATACAATTAATAAAGTTTAACATTTAAAGGCTACAAGAAAATGTTTTATTTATACAAATAAATTGGTAAGGTGACAGGCAACTTCTGAGTTGCTATCTCCTGACTTTATAATACAAACCAACATAGGAAAAATACAGAGCTCTGACTGTGTACTTGGAACGTAGAAAAGAGAGCTTGAAGATCACTTTCCTTCTGCCTTCTCTGAAAAAGCATATTAGAAAAATTAGCAACATTCAAAATCCCAAACAGAGATGCCTTTTTAGATAACCTAATTTCATAATATTATTTGATCATTAGCTTGCAAACTTCTGGACATGGCAGAACTCACAAAAGGCAAACAGAAGTAGATCAAGCTACTGAGAAGCCACTGAACTAAAATGATGTATCTTGAGATTCCTCAAAGACTTCTCTAGTCCGCCTCACTGAAATTCCCAGCACATAACCAAAAATAAACATGAAAGGAGAAATACATGCTGATATTTTAAGAAAAGTCTGAAAAATGTTCTGAAGACTTTTCAATACTTTCTAGGGAAAGTGCATCATGTAAAAAAGGTCCATATTAAGTATTGTTCCTACTTCCATTGGGTTCTTGTTTTTAATCCATCCCAAACTTAACTTTTTTAGACTTGCTCGAGACTGATGTAGAAGTATCACATGAAAGTTATTAAAAAGTACTTTTGTGTTCTGGCAAAAATCAGTAATACAAAAGGTTGTGACTTTCCACAAAAACAGCAGCCCTACTAACCTATCCAGCAAAGCTGTGTGAAGAAACCAGTTTGCTGTGGGTTTTTTTAAGTATTCTTTGAGCAAAATATTTACTAATATTATGACATAAATCCACTGGATTAAGCTACATACCTGAATGTATTCTGGATACTCAACTAAAATAAACCACCAGCGTTAATTCCTGCATCTGTTCATCTCTTAAACGGTGATGTTAGATCAGGTGATGAACTTTTCACAGGCACAGTTTCTCATATGGTGTGTCCTCATATTTCCACATGTTCATGGGGCTTCCTTTGCAAAGTTGGATATATGTGCCATATCTTACTACTCAGTATGATTCATGAAAGTACTATAAAAAACTAAAGAGATACAGTAATTTTTATGCAAACTAGGGATCAAGAGAAAAATTCCTCATAAAATAATTCAAGCAAAAAATGACAGCATAACATAATTATTAAAAACAAATTTAAAAATCTAAGTTCAGAACGAGCAGTTCAAAAGCCAACACCACTGTCAGTTACCTGTGAAACAGTAATTCAAGAACAACTCTCGAGAAAGGTATTTTAGTCTGTGAGAAATTCTGAAGGCTAACAGTGGTGCGTCATTTTAAAAAGTTTTTGAAGTTATTTTTCAACTTCAAGTTCTCTATGCACAACCTATTTTCTACATGACTTGAAGGAGTCCATCCACTAATGCTGAACAACAGAAACAACCATGAACAACAGGACTAGATAAAAATATTTCATTTACATGACTCATCTATTCTGATAGGTGTAATTTTGGAGATCAGAAGGAACCGTACTCATTCCTTTTGACTAGCCCCTTTCTCTTCAATATTCACAGTAACACCATGCATTAAGCACTATCCTCAGTAATAAACCCAGTTCCTGCAAGTGGTTGCTTCAAGAGTACAGAAATTTGGCAGAAAATAAACCCCATTGCTCCTGCTTCTTCTCTCCTATGCAACACTGAGTCTTGGAGAAAAGATCAACAAGCTTCTCTTTCCTTATGGCTGCTTGAGAGGCCTGGACAGTTCACCAGTGACAGAAGTAACTGAGGGGGGAAACATGGTCACCACAAGCTGGATCTTCAGCCATACTACAAAAGCTGATAATTTAGTAGTGGAAGGTACATTAACCAGTGCTACTAAAAAAAGTACTTATCATCTTAATTTACAGATAATTCTCAACATAAAACTGAATATAAAAGTTGCCAGCAAGCAGTGCTCGGTCTTACGCTGGAAGCTGGAAAAAAAATTAATCTATCAAATTTTCTTTCTTGCTACAGTAATTCCTGCTACTTCATTCAATACTGCATCCTGCCTAGTTTTAGGCATGCCAAGGGTGGACGGGTGACCACTGCACACAGGGAACTGCTTTCCCCCCACACTATTAGTCCCATGAATCCAATCAGCAGCACAAGCAGACTGCGGACCTTGGCTGTACATTCGCCTCCCTCAGCTCCTGCCTGGAAGGTGCCACATTTGTAAGCAGTGGAATTGGAAGAGTTCACAGCAGACAAAGCAAACTCAGAGCGACACTGAATAACCAGAAAGAGGAATTCTGGCTAAGACGAAGTTTTTTTCATTGCCCATATGCAATGACCAAGAAATTTCCCACAGAGTGCAAATGTAGGTGTAAAACTGTACCAAAGATTACTGACCTCAACTTGTCATCCAGACTCTGAGAAGCAATGCAATGATCCCACTCCCAAGGTACACACGTCCCTGAGATACGGCAATTGGTGTTCTGTCCACACATGGTTTTCCATTGTTTCTTTAAACTGCACAAAAAGTAAAGTCTTTCTAGGGAACTAAGATGTCCTGAACTGCATGTGATATACCACATCTGCCGGATTCTGTTAGATTGCTTCTCAGCTTCACATGGTGCTCATAAACTCAAAAATGACTCTGCTTTTGCTATTACTAGATCACACTGGAAAATGAGTGCTCCTTTTTCTCACCCTTTATCTTTACTGCATTTCAGATACCCTACCCAAAACAAAAATTGGTATACCCTGGATACTTTAACCTTCACAAGCTACATTTTCTTTCTACATTTCTGTTTTTCAAGTTATCCAGCTATAACATTGTGATTATGCATTGAAACTCCACCTGCAGGCTCTTAATTAAGGTGCTACATACGAATGTATCTTCCCCCCACCTCATACCTTCCCGACTATTGCTGAGGAAATCAAAGTATTTTGCATAAAACCCCAAAATATAAATTAAAATAAATTTTAAAATCAATGCTTTACTGCTTATTTTCTCTTGATTGTACACTCTGAAAAGCATTAGAGGGATACTTTTTGAAGTAACATTTCACAGAATTTAGACTTGGGTCAAATAGTTCATTAACATTATTTTGCTAGCTTACCTGATCAGTACTTTTTTAATTCTTTGATACTTTATAAAAATATTTCACTGGGTTTGCCAGTACTCTCCATCACACTCCCCAGTTTGTTCAATTATCCAGCAAAGTCTCAGTCTGCATACTCTTATAAGTATTTGACTTTTCTAGCAGGTCTTATCCAATTATAGCTTTTATAAAGAAGCATCAGAAGAACTGGAAGGGAGCAATAAAAGGAAAAGTGCTCTCCTGCAGCAGGCAGGAAGAAGCACGAAGTAGGAGCATGTTCTGTTGTGGTGCACTGTCTCCACACCTTCCCCTTCTGCAGGGCTCCCTGCTCCACTGTCACGACGGCACACTGGCCCCAGCAGCACAGGACAGCAGTGCGATGCACACCACGCCTGGACTCCCAGGCTGCAGCACTCCGAACACGCCTGGCCATGGAAATGCCACCTGAAGGAAGCCCAGACTGAGGACAGTAGCCCTTCCCACAGCTCTACTGAGAAAAAGGGAAGGAAGGGGCAGGAGCAGTCGTCAACTATGCCATCTTCTTCACTGCCACATCTCAGACAATTACAGCACTTGATAGGTGACACGGCAGAACCACAAGCCATTTATCACAGCAATATTTTCACATCAGAATGTTTAAATTTACAGCAACACAGGCTTTCAGAGACTCGGTGCCCAGAAATCTAGTGATACTGTCTGTATCATGCTTAATTCCATTATTCTGCTTGAAAAACAACTTGGACTTTGAACAAAAATATGGAAATAAATCTCTTCCCTTCTGAAAATTAAAAGAAGTGTTACACCAATTAGCATCTCTATGTTATGGCATTAAACCACAACTCATACGGCCCATATTCAGACCTGGAATTTTAAATTTCCCAGCATTCACTACACATTTTAGATCTCATGTAATGGTGGGTATAGTCTGCAAAAAGGTAAGCAGTTCATATTTCTTCCCTGAGGCAGATTTGAAGTATATGTAGATGTTTTTAAGAACAGGTTAGACAATATTCAGTTAAGATTTCATACCCTTTCTAGCTACCCTGTTCCAGGGCTCAAGTATACTTAAAATTTTACCTCCAACCTGACCTAGATTTTCATTTTTCCAAATTCAGTTTATTACTTCTTTAATAAAGATACTGAAAGCAATTTCTTTTTCCTATCTGTAGCACCTTCTTCCAATTCTTAAGTTTACTATGAGGTAGGTTATTCCTTCCTTTCTTCCTTAACTACTCTCTTTCCTAGAATAAACTAGATCTGTCAAAAATAAGGCTTGCTCTTAAATGTCTTAATCTCACTTAGATCTATAGGACATTCATCTGTATTTTCAGGTGCTAGCAACTCTTCACTTAGTTGATCTCTCTCCCAAAAGCTAATATCGAACAAATGTACTTTGGTATCTCAATTACTTTAAACTGTTTCATCTCCTAGTGTAACACTTCACTTTCGTTTTCTTCCCGCTTATATGGCCTATCATTCCCTGAACTCTGCTATCTGTAATGTACTTGGCCACCCTTATCTCTTCCAGGCAAGCTTTGAGTGACTACGTATGTCTGGCTGCTTTCTCCGCACATTAAGATGTTTTTCAGTTTAACTACTAAAATTCCCTACAAGATTAAGTTTTCAAACCAATCACTTTCAAGGAGATTCTCACTATTTGAAAGCTGCAACAGTGCACATTAGATTGCAACCTGCTGTTTAATCAGTGAGCTGTATCACTTATCCTTAGCTTGCATGCTGCTGTTTTTTGGGGTTTCGGGGTTTTTTTGAAAGGGAGACATAGTCCAATTTGAATACGGACGAGTATATTGTCTTATTTTCAATAAGAAAACACGAAAGCCCAATTATATTGGGTATTAAGAATGACTGACATCTCAAAGGCAGAATAAATTGAAATTTTTTTTCTAAGTACTGGAAGGGGTAAAGAGCAAACATGCTCCATGAGGCAGGTCACAGAATCAAAGCCACACACCTTAATGCCAGCAGTAATGGAAATCTATGATGAAAGTCCCCAAAGCCTGTTTTTACGGACACTAACAAGCATCTTTTGGTAGACAGAGATAAACAATGTACACATATGGAGAATGAACCATCTTCCCTCAAATGTCTGATGCCTTCTTGAACTCAAGAAAGGCAACGTTAGTTGACAACAGTAGTCAACAACAGCTCCACCATCTGAACAACACTTGCCGGGTTTTTTTCCAATCCAATCCAAACCCAAGCTGTTCCAGTGTTCAGTATGAATGCACATAATGACAACGGCCCAAGTGCTGTTATTAGCATAGGGAATTCTCAAGATTAATCACTCCGAAAAAATGGCGGCAGATCTGAAGCTGGTTCATGCTGTCTACAGGAAAACAGCCTAGGCTTGATGCACAGTATAGATAAAGTTCCCAATATTCATTAATGCCAGCTATTATAAAGCATGACCCCATTTGCTTTTGTTAATAAAAACATTCAGTGCTTCCACATTTTACGTGCTACAAATATACTTACATCTTTTGCCATGTTACCAAAGACTAAAAACCAGTTGTTGTAAAATCTTGATGGCTGCAGGACACAGGGACAACGCTATTTTCTAGAAAGCAAGCAAAGACAGCACCAGCTATAAAAAATGAAAGGAGGGAAAGTTTTTACAATTGAAATTACTGACTACTACCAAATACAATTTAGGTTTCTTTTTGAAAAAACCATGTTTTTAAAAGGGAAAAGTTTCCCATCACCACCTTTTCGTCCCTTGAGCCCCACGCTCACGTGTGGGGGGCACTCCTTTCCCGACGGCGGGGGTGAGTGAGCTGTGCCCTGGCAGAGCCCTTCCCCCAGCCCGTGCCCGATCCCACGCGGGGCCGGTCCCTGTCCAGCTGCGCCCCTTCCAACACGGAGCGCTGGGCGCGGGCAGCGATCACGGCCTCCTCCTCCCCACCCCCATTTCCAGCAGCAGGCACAAGTAGGCCCCAGGGGCAGCTCCCCCCGGGGCCTTCCAGCCCCGCTTTTCTCCTCCTCCTCGCAGGCGGACGGGCCGCGGCCGCACCGGGCGGCACAGACCGGCGGCTGCCCCCGCGCCTCGGGCACCCCGTGCCCGTCCGCGCCCCCCGACCGGGGCCTCACCGCCCGGGCAGAGCCCTGAGC
>VZTI01002192.1:215020-250585 GCA_013397865.1 Struthidea cinerea | reverse complement strand
ATAGGTTAGCTGAATGAGTTGCAAGTCAAACACGGGGCAGACCTTCCTTTTCACTCCCCTTAAGCTCAGCTTGGCCACAGGAATATCCTCGCATCACTTAATGAGGTTTCTGCTCTGTATCAGCTTTTCTGTATTCAAATAATGCTGATCATTAGTTAATAAATGAGACAGAACCACTGTCCAACAAGCTGGAGCAAGAATTTCCAGAAAAGACCTTTTGTTCTTCAAGAAACCTTCAACAAATCAGTAGATTTTCCTTTCAGGACTTCTAGAACTCTGCTTTAATTTTATCTGCTTGACACAGAAAGAGAATATTCCACAGTACAAGCATAAGGTTTCCGAAAAGCTGCAATTATATCTAAGTGGGCTGGTTATGCAATATTCTCCCCATTTTCCATACAGGAATGAGTGATCATTCAGGAATAAGGTCTGTTGTTTCTATCCTAAGATCATATCATAAGACTACCTCATTTGGACATGGAATGATGCATGGAGCCATTATCTGCATTTCTGGAAACATTTACAGTATCGCAATATACCTCCAGATTTCTATGCAGCAATCGCAAATACCTGATTGTAAACAAATCTACCATATGTCCATTAAGATTACTAATTTGCACTTACATCTAACATTGAAGGAGGCAATCCAAGTCTATGACAACAAAGAGGCACAGAACACTGGTACTCACCTGAGGCTATTTCTCTTTCCCGAGTTCTCCTAAAGCCTAGCCAAGTTGTCCTGGTTTTGGCCAGGACAGAGCTTTTTTCTCAGTAGCTGTGAGGGGGTGGAACCTGGAGTGGTGTGGGCATATCTACCTCATTATTCTATACCATCTTATGTCATTGCCAGAGGCAGGAAAAAGGGGCTCCCTCTCTCACTTCCAGGAAGGAAGGCGGCCCCTTCCTATGTGGCGGGGTGGGGAACTGTTATTGTCTGGGGGTCCTCTTTGTACACTTTTGTTATTAATATTGTTGCTGTTACTGTTTGGTTTTTTATCTTATTGCTGTTTCCAGTAAATGGTGCTTATCTCAACCCACAATCTTTGCCTTTTGTGCTTCCAACTGGGGGGAGAGGGGAAACAACAGCATGGGTTTGGTGAGAGCACTGAATTGGGGAATACCATTCTTAAACCATGACACAAGTTTATTGGGAAGAGAACTGAGAGAGGTGAGGCAACCAGTAAGGTATCTAGATGCCTGCTTTCCTTTTTTTGAACATGGTACCAAAAGAGCTTTTCACCCAAATCTTCTAAAAGATAATCAGGAAAATATTTTCTTTCTTTTAAGATACACAAGCCATCAGCATTTCCTAGTCTCCTTCCTAACTGGAGCTTTCTAGGGAACTACAACTACCCACAGCAGTTTATTTAGGTAAAAGGTTTACTCATCACAGGTGTAATATAATTGCTTCAAGGGCTAACTAAGTGACATAATGAAAACCATACAGAGGTCTCTACCATGACCTGTCATACCTTTTTTACCTCCTGAAACAGGTGGCAAACTACATGTGAAATAAGCATCTTTCAAAGCCAAAAGGAAGCACTCATGAGAGAATTCTGTACTTCACACAGAAACTATGAGCTAGGTCAGCGGGTAGAGTAAGATTTCTCTCCTTAAAACAGTTAAGAAACAAAATATTTCAGTGAGTCACCTGGAAAAGAGTAAAAGGTCTGAGATAATAGATTGTTAAATGGAACCATAAAACTTGAACTGCTCCTCTATTTTGAATAAAAATATTGAAATTCACCAACAAATTTTTGGTTTTTTGAAAACAAGTTTTGAGTTTCTTTTCTGTTATGGATTCATTTTATAAAAAAAATATTTCATTTATAGGGCAGCTTTTTGCTCTGCATTTGTCTGTTTTGTGACAATTTTTGAGATCATTTGAGGGGAGGAGGAATTACCATACATTCCTCCAATCTTTATGAAGTATTAGTGCCTAGAGGGAAAGCCCCAAATCCAGTGAGCAAGAACTCAAATATGATGATCTCTACCCTGTCCCACCAGCACATACACGCTCCAGACTAATCCAAGCTTTATTTGGACAAGCCCAGCAGATGTCAGAGAAACCACAGAAGAAACTGAGGCTGCTATGGGGGAAAGAGGTATAGAGCACAAAAATCCATCCAAAGCTTTGTTTTGCTACTTGGAGGACAATTTTCATTTTAATTGGCATTTAAACCTCGTAACATGCATTTTTCTAACCATTTTGTGGGTATCAATGTTATTTCAGATAACACTGCAATACTGATCTGAAGTGTTAATGTATCTAAAATAGTATTGGTTTTAGCAGATAAACCTCAGGATGATTCTTAAATGCTTTGTCACAGAGTAGACTATAGCCTATGAGTAAGCTTTCTCTATGACACTTAAAGAATAGGCTTTTACAAGACCTATCTCACTACATACAACGTTTTAAAGAAAAAACACATTTAAGATCACATTCAAAACATTGTTTTCTAAAATATCACGGTATTTTAAAAAGACTAACAATTTATTCAATGTAAATGTAACTTAAAAGGTCATGGAGTTGCAAATACACATCCAGTCTGCTGTTTCTAGTTTTCGGCAAGTTCATTTACTTAAAATAATTTCAAATCTAGAATAGTGTCAACTAAGGTCCAACCTCCAAGGTTACAGAAGTGCTATTTTTCACATCTAATTGAAATTACACTTCCCAGTTTTACTACATTTCTTTTTGATTTAAAAGAAAACACCCCTGTAAACCATTACTGTAGCAGCAGTTAGCAACAAGAACGGGTAACAACTGTCAGTCTGCAAACATAAGTTACGCCCTTTTTACTATCAATTTTTAGTCAAATATGTAAATAAATACAAGAGCTAACACAAAATATACCACTATAAGAAAATACATTATATGCTAGAATTTGGAATAAAATATCATGCAGTACTGGCTGCATGGTTTGGAATATGTAATTAACTGCTTGGAACTGATGTTAAACAGTTAAACCTTTTCTTTGTGTAGAAGACCACTCTTTTATTCACCATGAGAAATTTGTTTTGTAATTAATTTTATACTGCTATATTAAAACCCTAAATGTGAAAATGACTCAAGTCATTTAGTGAAAGAAGATACCATAGGGACCATAATATATATATATATATATGGTTTTTTTTCCTTTTTGAACAAAATCTGGTGATGAACCAGCATTAACAGGATGAAAATTAAAAGGCACATTCAGGCAAAAAAATAATCAACATAGTTTGCATGATGCTATATTTTTAAAAAATAATTTATGCTCTGAATAACAGATTGGATCAGAAACAAATATTCTAGGAGATTCCAATCTGTCAGAGTTAAAGTAAATTTTGTAAAAGGTGTGCAATTCAAATGACACATTACTTTTTAGTACTGAATTATGTTTTGTTTTAAGTTCAGTATAAGGCTTATAACCAAGTGCTTGTTAAGAGGACTGACTACTCAACAGGTCTTGTTTTCTGAGTGCATAGAAATACAATGAGCAATGAAGATGTTTTCCTTCCAAGAGGACATATTGTTCTATTTGTGCAAATCTTGATCAAGTACTTGAGCGTCTTTCAGGTCTTGGAACACATTTCATAATTGCAGCTCTCCACAGGGCAGGAGCAAGTAAAAGGCTTAGAGTAGTCACACTCAGAATAAGAAGATAGACCTGCAAAAGGCAAATAAAAGCCATTACTTCTCTTGGTTACATGGTTGTACAAAGAGGTGACTAGAAGTTTGGGGAGATTAGACTCTTATAGACAATATTTTCAAGAGACTTCACCTGTCTTCCTAAGCAACGTTGTATATTGCTACAAAAGCAAACAAGTGCATGCTCAAATCATCTAATTACCTGTTTACCTGGTGTGAAGACACAATTGCAAAAACACCATTATGAACTTATAAAAAACCAATTGTTTATATGTATAGTTAAGTGACCAATTTTGAAAATTCAGTATTTGTTAAAAAGTCAAAGACCAATTATCACTTTATTTAAAAAACTAAATGAAAAACCCCAAACAAACAAACCAAACCAAAAAGACCCCCAACCGATCAAACAAATTTAAAAAAAACCCACCACCACTCTAAACTATTCTGGTTTAGTGATATAATGGCAAAGTTCACTGCTAGTTCACTTATCAACAGACAAAAAGCAAAGAAAAATCCCTTTAAGTCATATTGTACATCTTCTGAAAAAAAAAGATCCTAACTACATAGTCTGAATAAGTTTTAGGAAACAGTGGCAAGAAGAAGTTTTGAGGTCTCAAGCAAAAGAATGAGTTTAGGAAATTTCACAGCTATACGAACCTATACAGTAGATAATCATGTGAGAGCAGAAAACAATGAAAGCCTAAAAGCCTCCAAGCTCAGTGGGTGGGCCCCTGAACTGGTTCTGTGATCCCAGAGAGATATCTTGAAACTCTATGCAAACATGCAATATTTCTAACTCTTAATTATATGAAAGAGTGAACATGAAAGTGAATCACCTTTGCCTACAAGTGAACAGCACTGTGTAAGTTTTTCACATGTGCTTTATTTGGAATTGGTTCCAACACTATGCAGTCCACTTGCTCATATAATGAAAACCTCGGAGCACCAGGAGAGCATTTTTTGTGAGCAGAAGCACAGAGGACAAAGCAGCTAGTACTAAAAAGTGAGGTCAGTTGTTGTATCTCTATAGCCATAATTTACTTAGTTTCATAAATCAGACTTTATCTTCAAAAAAAAAAGTAACATTCTCACAGCTTCAGTATAAAACTAAGTTTAAGGCTTCTTTCCTGGGGGACTTTTTTCATGACTACCTAAAACATTGGTTGTTTCTTCTGTGGAGGATTTAAAATGAACAAGCTTTACAGGTTAAAGTGATTAAAAGTTTATTTGCTCGTTTAAATGTTAAGGCAATTTTCACAATATCTGCTCTCTAGTTATTATTTATTGGTTTTTCCTTCTTCAAATCTTATATTCTCTCTATTGTATACTCCCATACCTCTTTCAATAGCTGTATTAAGATTTTAAAAGCAAAGGCCTCTCAGTCTTTGTTACTTGGGTGCTATCTGCAAATCACTGCTCACATAATTAAGTTGTGAGAGAAGTTAAGGTAAAGCATTTATAACTAAGCTATTTAAAATATTAGAGTACAATATGAAAGCAGTAAAAACCAGCACTAGAACCCTGTCAAGGACATACAAGTATCCATTTGTATGGGTTGATTCTACTTTTTTACAGTTGAGAGGTGCCACAAAATTGGAGTGCTTTGGTATTTCAAACACTGGGATTTTGTATTACAGTGTAAGCTATTCAGGTGCAAAAAATGAAGTTAATAACCACAGAACAGCTTACCTCCCGAGATATGATCCCTGCTCTGCGTGCTCTACTTCCCAGAACAAAAGAGAATTCGCTGACTTGGGCCAGTCCTGCTGAGACAATCCACTTGATATATTGGCTGGTCTTTGGAAGAATCAAAGAAAGGACAAGCACTGCCAAGACAAACTTTAAAAACAGGGTTTTTTGCGTTATTGTGGGCTTGTTTTGTTTGTTTGTTTAAATAAAAGAAGTGCAGTAAATAAAACAGTACTATCTCTGTAAGATATATAGCGTCAAATACAGTAATTTTGGACATAACATAAAATAATGGACTTCCAAGTGTGTCTTCTGTATAAATGTCAAAAGAGACAAATGTACATTGCACAGTAAAAAGTGGCATCTTCTTTACTATAATAAAAACACTTGATAACTGTCACAAATCCCAAGCTAGAGAAACAGATGCTTTGCCATGTGTAACTTACTTTTAACATTAAATAATTTTCTTTTTAAATACCTGAAGAATATTGTATTAACTGTATTCTAATCAGTAAGATTCCTCCAAATACAGATTTACAGTAGTATTCTTTGTTACATCAGATGTTCAGCTCTTGCATAGAATTTTCTTTAGGCCATGCAGCACAAAGATTACTTAGATTATTGAAGATTAAAATATTTTTTAAAAGCGTAAAAGAAAATACCTTCATTATGACGACAGACAATGTAAGGAATAGCAAGACTGTGAGTTCATATATTACAAATGTGGGAAAAACATGAAGTCCTAGAAGGAAAGAAAACAATATTGCACAGTTTGAGGCCATTATCTTACTATGGTAATTTTCTGGGATAATAATATATTTAATTGCAAGACTGTAGTCTCAAAACCAATCAAACAAAAAGCCTTAACTTACCTACCAACCACTTGATCACTAAAGCCCTAACTACCTACTTGATCACAAAATCATTTCCTGCAATATCCAGCCCTTTTTTCCTTTGGGAAGGTTTAGCACAAGAAACATTCCCAACTGAATTATGTTGCATATGACTGATGGACAAACACTTTAATTTCTAAAGCTTTCTGTCCTCCACACCAGTCAACAATACAAAAACTGAACTGAAACACACATCTAATGAAAGCCATAAAAATCCTGCAGGAAAATAATTCCATTGTTCTGCACTGTCATTGTAATATTTTGCTAGTCATTCAGCTTTTTTGTATGACACGGTAATGGACTATCACAGTGGAAGGAACACGATACTCAGTATTTGCATACTGACTATATATACTTGACTATAGCTACAACAGAAATCCAAACTGCTTCATTCTATGACCCGCACTTCCAAACACTGAAAGTCACCTGAACTTGAAAAGTCACTTAGATTGGAATCAGGTAAGGCTATAAACCCCTGAGCACAGTCTAACAATTAAGGAATTACAGAAAAACCCATTGCTTTGATGTTGGTGGGGTTTCTTTTTTTGGAGTGGATTGGCTTTTTTGGTTTTTTTGCAATATTTGGTCCCTCTAACTTGGTAATTATATCAAGAAAGGTAACAAGAACCACAAAGACTGCAGAAACATAAAATTAAATCCTGCTAATATTAAACATAGGAAAAAGAAGTATTTGTTGGAGAAGTCCTAGAGTCACTGAGGAATAATCTTACAACTAAGTCCATTTTTATCTACTGAAGTATGAGGAACTTGTGCAGGCAAACATAACTGTGTATCTTTGGAAGCTCGTTCCTTTTTCATAAAAACCTCCAAAAAGTGAAATCAAAATAGTGGTGATGTTCTCAACTAATTCATAATAGTTGGCATTTCTCCAATCCAGTTATTTCTGATGAAGGACAGGAATTTAGCTTTCTAAAGCACAAGGCATGTAAATCAATGCTGTAAATAACTTATTTTAATGTGGGACAGGTTTCATTAATTTTCCCTCCCTATAGCGCAGAGCCAGACAAACTGTAGAGGACCAAGAGCTGTCATCTCTTCCAGACCTACAGTAACTTCACAATGTTTTGTCTGTATGCACATTCAATTGCTGATGGAAACGTTCTTCAAATACACAGAGATCTTTACCCAAGTACCACCCAGTCAGCACACACACACCCTGTTTTATTTCTTAATTTCCTTCCAACTACTGAAGCACAAATGCAAAAGACTAGCAAAGTAAGAGGGGAGATGGCAGAATAAGAGATGAACCCCCCACCAAAGAAAGAAATCCACATATATGCACAGATGCACGTGGAAGGGCAAGTAGCTTCTCTGTATTTTCACTGTATATCATGTGCATAGTGCTCCTTCACCTTTAGGCCGACCTCAGAAAACACGTGAAAAGCGATTAGAGAAATACAGCCTGTAGCAATGGCATGTTTGATAAGAGGGCCAACTCTGCCACATCTAGAACTGAAGGTTTCCAGGGTAGGCTATAAATAAAGCCTAGTGCTCTCATCACTACTGGTGGCACTACACGTTCAGTTCTGGAGCACACAGGCAGGCTGAAGTCCATTTGAACTGCTGCCCAGTGTAGAGATTATTGCCATATTCCAAAGAGCTGAAGCACAAACTACAGCTGATTTCTGTACCAAACCTTTGGAGGCGAGTGTCTGCAAGGTGAAAACAAGCCTAAACCTGTCACATACACTATTCTGAGCAGACAAATCAACATCCCAGAAACCAGACATTTTTTTGAAGGAAATAAATCCCATCATAAGGGATTTTTATGGTCAGTATAGACCCTCGCCCCAGTTCTAAATGAAAACCCAGGATAAGGCCAGAAGTCATATCAGATTCCTATATAAGCACACGAAGCCTTCCTGACAACACAAACACCATCAGAAAGATTAAATTCATAGGCAGAAGGTGCATGAATATGGCCAGTTACTGCAATGGCTTTGATCAGATTTCAACTAAGTTCAGGAGTAATTTTGAAATCATTCTCTAACATGTAAGAAACACTTCAAATAACTCAAAAACTTCAGCAGTTACCAGCACATGTCACATTGGCCAGCAGTCAATAGCTAGGATAACACTTAGGTACATTTTTACAGAGCTGACCACAAGCTACTGGACTTCAGCTCTAAGCACTGTTCACAAAGAGCTGGAACAGAGGCCTTGGGGTGCATCAATGTGAAGCCAAAAAGCACAGTTCACTCATATAAGTTGGTATATATTCTGTGGACAATTACAGGCAAGACTTTGCACATTCTTTTTATAAGTACTTTTTTCTTAGCAAGTAAATTCCCTCTTTCCTCGATTAGACAGATTCTACTGATCTGCTGGACAGCTTCTTAACAGCATGTGAAGATCCAAAGATCTTGACCACATCCTGGTTAGATCCAACATCAAAAAAAGCAATCTTGGAGATACTTGATGGCAAATGAGTACAAAAATCAGAACTCTGTGGGTCAAACTGGAGCCAGTAGAATTAATTCTGACACATCCTCAAGACAGGACATCACTCAGAAAAATCGTGTTAGCTATGCATTGAGATGCCGTGTCTACTAAGAGTATTAATGAATCTAGGATCATAGCCAGAAAATGCAGTAAATGCTAAAACCCTGGCCAGATCATTAAGGAGCAGAGGGGAAAGCCAATCTTCTTTGTATTTCTGCAAAGGGTAAAGTCCTTTTAATTCTGCTGTAAGTTCTGAAAGCATGCAACCTTCAAGTTTCTTTGTGTTCCACGCGAGAAAACAAAGCAGTAGAGCTGGATGGATAAAGAGAAGGTGATGCATGCCACCTAATGAATTCCAGCAGGGATCTTCCTTTGATTTTTCTCAGATTCAACAGAAATGTTAAGAGGTTCATTGGACAATCCTTGTGCGCATGTTTGTTCCGGACAGTGATGGTGCTGTCAGTGTCAGCATCACCCATCTTCCACAGAAAAAGACTGAGCTGTTGAAGGGTTTCCAGCATCTTGTATTCAAGGTCCAACACAGACCACAGGAGTTACTCAAAAGGGAAACATGGAACCTGGGAGGTGGGTACATCTGTACAGTCAATTGAGAACACACAACTTGTCAGCGGAAGTAATCTGTCACCTCACCAGTGGCAGAGAGGGTCCTGATGCCCAATTTCAAACTCCATACTCCACATGTAGACTAAAAAAAATTGAAGCTTTTTTAAAACAGTCAAACAGTCTACTCAAAGATGCCTTCCATCTTTCTAAAAAGTAATCAAAACAAAATCAAATGATGTATGGGTAAAGATCTGTGTACTAGGTACAAAAACAAAAATGAGAAAGAAAGTGCCCAAAATGTGGCTCTAGAGACTGGTCAAGATGTTCTCTCAAAACTACTAGTGAGGACAGAGACTAACAGGAAGTTTCTAACCTCAGCAGGTGGCATGAAGAGTGCCAGGAACCTTGCAGAACACCCAGAGGCCTAAACGAACGTACAGATTGAGAGTAACTCAAAGTGCAGCTGTTAATGCCTAACTGCAAAGGTGCATTATTCCCACAAATGCACCCAAGCGCAAATTTGAAAGCAGTACCATTGCACAGGTCAAGCTAAGGGCAGGTCCACTGCTGTGGATATTACATGAACAAGTACTATTCAGCTCAGCTTTTAGGCACCAGAAGGATTTCTGTAGTGAGAACAGAAAAGCAGGAATTTAAGACAAGCAAAATAGGAATGAACTTTTTCTAAATGACATATCAATTAAGATAATTTTTCCATTTGTGCCTTTATTCTAAAGGGACCAGAAATGATACTACGGCAGTGGTGTTCCTCAGGATCTCAAGCGTTTCTCTATATAACTGTTCTCTATAATATGTTTGCTGCATATAGCAACAAACAAACCATCTCGTTAGGCAGGGGGAAGAATCTTTCCCTGTGGCTTTTACATAATTTCACATAGTAAATCTCTATACATTTATAGATACATATAATTTGCATGTGTACATATGTAAGTAGAAAGCAAGCAAGAAGTCTTTAAAAAAAAAATCTAGTAAGAAGAATAATTAAGGAATACTTTTTATTCTACTCAGGTTTTCTTTGCAACATCACATTCACTCCTTTTAAAACCTACCTCTCTCTGTGCCACCCCACAGAATTTCCTGTTAAGCACAAAATTTAAAAGTAACCGAAAGGGGGAGGGGGGGCTAATTTTTATTTGGGGAGGAAGGGGATTTTGTTTGAGGGTGGGGGGTTTTTAGGGTTTTGGGTCTTCTTTCTTTGTTGGTTTTGGAGGGGTTTTTGTTGGGTTTTTTGTTTTGGTTTTTTTTAACAAGCAAGCATTGTCACATTTTGTCAGAGGCCTCTAACATAGCTCTTCTGATTTTTTAGATAATTTTCTTCTGAGGCAGGAATAATACCCACTTTCTGTAAAATCACACCAGCTTGTTAGGAAATTTTCTTCCCTTCTTGCAATTATAATGTTAAACAACTGTTTAAAAGATTTTTTTTTTTTATAATTCTGTAACAGAATGACTAAAATAATTTCCTTAGAGTACAATGTAGGCAGTATGGAGTGCTGCTAACATGCCAACTGAGGTCTTGCTATTTTCTTGTACTCTAGCAAAGTGTTATCTCTAGTCTTAATTTATGCAGCCACAAGAGCGTAGGACAGTATTTTTGTTCAGTCCCTTGTAAAATTAACTTTGGGCTTATAATCACTTGTCATGCTTTGTATCCCTGATAACACTATCCACTCCATCACCATCTTTACTGAAACACATAAACAACTTACATCTGTGAGCATTTAGCAATTACTCATCCAAGCTTGTCAGCTATATGGGCCCAAGTTTCACCAGAGCTCACCACTTTCCTCCCATTATTAAAAAACAAGTTATTCAAATAAACATGTCTATTACTAAGTAATCTGACTCATCACCAGAAGCTATTAGCATGGGCTGGATTAAAAAAAAAATAAAATTAAGACTGGCAAGCATAGCTATTTCCTTTTTGTTTTGACAGCCACCAGTTTCATTTGTGTTACGAAACAATGAGTATCACACAGATATATAAGGAAAAACATTAAAATTATGCTGATGATGGGACTTTATCTGAATAAATATATGGAGATAAAAAGAACAATAAAAAACTTAAAATCCTACCAGAAGAAAAACCAAGGGTGGTGTTGAAAAAACCCAAGCCCAAACCCTAAGACTTCCTGAGTAAACACGGGTTGAAGGAAGTTGGATTTGTGCAGCAGGCCACATCCAAAGAGACACTGCGGTGTCCCCAGCATTGCAGGACATGCATCTCCTATACAATCCACAGGGAGAGGCAAGTGCTTTCACAGGGCCTGTCTCCTCACCCACTGTTGCCAAACACTTCAGTAACACGTTCCAGTTTCCTTTAGACGAAGCGTATTGGGACGTGTACAGACAGCTAGAGAATGTAGCAGTTCAAAAGGAAGTTACCGATTTACTGTAAGTATTCGGAGTTAACTCCTTTTGGATATCAAGCATAATGAGTTATTCTCTCATCTTATACATCAATGCTGCATTTCAGTTGGCATTCAAGTAGTGTCTGAGATACATCCTCTTGCAATTATTTTTTCCCTGCATTGAGAACATACAGATCACACCCTCCCAACTAACCTTCTAAAGAAACAAGCTATAAAAAATGATGATATTATGATATTCTGCTTCTATAGAAAACCAAGTCACAAAAATCTGAAATCTACTCTACCAATTGACTCAAAATAGTAATACAATTTTAGTATAAATTACAAATACATCTGCTGGGAAGACAGAAGAACATTCAAAAACACCCCAACAAATCAATGCCCAAACCAAGGCCTTTTTGTCTTAAAATTTGTAGTTACATGTTTTAAATAGGATGATTTCAGAATTAACATTGAAAAACTGACACTTAAACAAGACTTGGGAGTACAACATCGAAATGACTTCTGAAACTGAATGTTACATTTAAAAGTAGCAGCAAAGGCAAACCAATATTGTGGTCAGTTAACAGTATAGTACTTTAACAAAATAAAATCTATCTCCTCCCCTCACATTATAGACAAAATTTTCTTCTCCTCACCCACACTGTAAGCAAGTTTTTATATATTATATATATTTTATATAGTATAGATATAACATTATCTAATATTATATATAAATATAAAATATTTTAAAATAAGTTTTCTTGGAAGTTACCTATAGATGCAAAGAAAATGATGGCAAGAAAGTCACGTATTGGTTCAATACAGCACATAATCTCCTCAGTAACCATGTGACCCTGAGAAGAGATCAGAGCTCCAGCTAAGAAGCATCCCAGCTCCATTGAAACATCCAACAGCTCTGTGATCTGTTAAAGAATAACAGAGAATTTATTGCTGAGTGACTTTATATACCATTTCACAGTGAAACTATAGAACTTTACATTATACGAAATGCAGGAAATTACTGTGTCTTTATGCAATTTCAAAAACAAACAGAATTCAGTGTACGAATTTCAGTGTTCTGCAGTATTGTATTTATACAGAAGACTCACAAAACTAGTTTCTCCCTTTCTGTTACCTCCTTGCCAACAAGAAGAAAAATTAATTTCTTAATCTACATTGTAACGCTTTGTGTTGCTCTTGAGGACAGCATCTGATTTCACATGTCCAAGAGAGACTGTAACATCTTTGGAGTCGGGATTACATAATACATGGAGGCTGTGAAATAAAGCAGTAAGAACAGAGTATTTTCCAGCTGTCAAACAAGAGGGAAAAAATGAAAATCTAAGCTTGTATTTGGGAGAAGAGTCTCAATCTAGCAGAAGTCCCTGGCATAAATTACATTTCATTACTGCAAATTTGGTTCAAATGTACCTGTGTGCTTTAGTGAACAGGGATTCATTTAAGTGTGTGAAGTAAACTGCTGAAATGAAGCACAATGTCTACTTGAAAGAATTCAGACTGCTTCATTCTTTTTTAATATTTTAATGCTGTACTAGAAGAAGAGATGAAACACATGTAAAGAGACTAAACAAAACACAAAGCCAACTGCTTAAGGCAATGCCTGGAACATTAAAAAAAAGCAAGCAGCACTTATAATGTATGGTATGGTATAAAGTATGTTTTAAAATACTTCAAAATCATGCAGCTGCAAATGGTCATCCTGCTGAGAAAGGACAATGCTATTAATATTAATAGAACATTTAAAACCGATGACTTATTTTCATTCTAATTTAGATTAAGTAAGAATATACTATAGTACATTTATGGACACCATTCATCATATCTTGAATGGCATTATACTGTAAGATATGAAACAAAAACTCAGATGACATGAAACTAATGGTGGAGTGCAAAAGACACAATAAACAAGTCTCCACGCTATGCATAAAATGCCACCTAAAAATAATCCCAAGACTTTCGTGTATTGAAGTATTAATGTCTGAATGCTCACCACATACCTGAATTTGTGATAACACTCTGTAATTTATTGCAAGATATTTAAGGTAACAAATTGGTTCTGTCAACTAACATAATTAGTTGCTGATCATGCAAAGCAAACAAAATAATGTTATTCTCATTTTAAAACAAAAGGAATTTCAGTGTTTTTCAGAACAATTTGAAATTGTAAGAGGGAAGAAGGCAATATATACATGAAGGACTTAAAAATCACCAAGAGATGAATAGAATAAAGGAAACAGATATGAATAGGAAACATTTAAGTTCTTCTCAATCATACATTAGTTGTTTTAAAAGTCACAGCCTCTTGTGGATGATTAAGATCCAATATAGCCTATTCAAATAAAGTTGGAATTATTTTTACTACTCAGCTATAATCTTCCCACACTTAAGTGCTATAAGCTGCAACAGAGCTCCACATTAAAACTTTGATAGCTAATATTTTAAACATTCCCTTGGACAGGGTTAGGTTACCATATAAGACAAGATGCAGCATATCTCGTACCAGAATTGCACAATACTGCACTGTTGTGAGAATCAATCTTCAAGCAAGGAGCAATTTGAGTGTGAAAGAAACTTGTTTGTTCAGAAAGCATCAGACATAACTGGAGCAAACTGCATGTCTAACTGGGAATTTGGTCCCACAGCATAAAAACTGAATTACGTTCCTTCAGTCTATGGCAAGCCAAGTATGAGATCAAGAGACTGGTAAAAAAATAGGCACATTTTGCTATTTCTTGTCTAGTCTCTGGGTACTACACAACTTCAGGTCTACAAAATTTATAGGTCACTCCACATACAGAAAAGTGTAAAGTGTATCAGAAAGCAAGAAAAAACCAAAAAATTACGTAATTTTCTTAACACTCTCTCCCCTGCTCCAGTTTGTTCTTCAGATTTACAGAATCAACTAGGTTGGAAAAGACCTTTGAGATCATCAAGTCCAGCTTTTATATGTAGCTTTATACAGAGATTCCTTTTACAATTCCCATCTTTGTCTCTGGCTGTCCCATAGTATTACCTACAAGTGGACACATTTCCTCAGCTAAAACTGTAGCATCAGGGTTTATTATATATAATGTAAGGGCACATGTGCACACACATCCTAGAGAGGACTTGTTCTACTGGCAGGAAGGCATTCACAGCAGAATTTCTTACATAAGCAAAGCCTGGAAAGTATTGAGTGTTTAGTAGTCCCTCTCTGCTTGCATCACTTCTAACGTTCCGCCTTTACCAAACAGGGTTTTAGCGATTACTAATCCCTGGGCTTTGCACTGTCCTCTTCTCAACTCTTACATTACAGAAAGCTTTTTCAGTCAAAATTATGTGAAAAAGTTTGTCAGTTTACATGTTTTTCTTAGTACAACTTCGTTTTCAGTTGTATTCAAAGGTCCCATTTTACTCTTAATTCAGAAAGGATTGCTTTGCTTTCACTAGAATATTGGATTTTTATGTTCAAATGTTCTAGCACATCAATAAATAAAGAAATAAACATCACTGCTATAACGTGTTCCGTGCAAATCTCAACCATCTGTTCAGCAGTTGTTTTGCTTATATTCTCTAATGGTGCCTATCTTCTTGCTACTCTTTAATCATCACAGAAGCTTAATGAATATGGCAAGCCAGTAAAATCAAATAAAATTTTGGTGGAAATAAAGGTATTAGAATTTCAGGCATTAATAATTTAAATCTGCTCAAGAGTAAAGAGGTGAATTTTAAGCTTGCATTTCAAGAAAGTAAAGCTGTGGAAATGCAAACAATTTTTAGTGAACCTTGTAAAAACTATCTCAACTGTATTTTATGAAATAATTAACTAGAATATTTGAAATTAAAGTTCTTCCTTAATCTTCTTTTAATTGATAGAAAAGAGTTCATAAGCAGGTTATAAGCCATTGAGAAGTACTTGAAGCAAGCAAAGAATGATATTCCAATACTAGTAATGATATTCATAAGAAACTGCAGAAAAACCCCTGTAAATTTTCATATGTAAAGTACTGCAATAACATCATTGTATTTACTTTTCGGTATATAAAGCAAACTGGCAATTTCCCTCCATTTGCTGTCACCACCCTGGGTCAACCATCAGGCAGTGAAACTAGAAGCCACTTTTCCCCCATGTGTATGCACAGTCCTATAAACATGTAAATGTAACTGCTGTCCTTCTTGTCAGATCAGGTTTTATATTTTTCCATTTCCCTAATAACACTCAGCAACTTCAATTTCAAAACACAATAAAACTGACTACTGTTGTCCTGCAGGTATCCAATACAGCACTTCATTATCAGGACAGCGTTTAAAACAATTTTCCTTGGAATGTTTCTGTACATACAGAACATGAAAAAGCAACACTACACCAGTGAATGCTCAGGCTGACATATTCTTCAGCTGATCCTGGTAAGTATCTCGACTTACAACTACCAGTTTGACCATTGATCCTGAATGGCCACGTTTAAAACCGTAAGTTAGATTTGTTCCTTATGTTATAATTCAGGAGAACAGTTCACCAATGAAAACACACCAACAAACAAACCAACCACTATCTGCATAACTCAAAGCTTGAAAAGGAGTTGCTGAAAGTGCAATAATGACCTACTGAACCTTTGTTACTGAAGACAAGGTACGTGATTCAAAGATGCACAGCTATCTTAGTGTCATCTATACTGTTACAGGATTGGCACTTGACACAATCCCCACCTCCCAGCCTTGATCTGCCTAACCAGTTGAAGGATAAAAGGGAGGGGAAGTTCAATTATTTCTGAGAATACTGGGAACAGAAAGGATATGTTAAGCTCCAAGTCTTACTAAAATATCTGTTTCAGGTGTAACGAGTTGCAATGTTGTCCAAGTGAGCCAAACTCAGAAATGCTCAAAAGTCATGACCATACACAAAAGTTCCTCAAGTGACAGAATAATCCTTACATGAAAATTGCTTACTCACACTGCAGTATAGGAACCTCTTCTGTCTCATCTTCCCTCTTGCTCTCCCATACAGAATTTGCCCTTATCAGCAAGGAAATGGCAATTCTTGTTTAATTAATCATCTGAGATTTTTCAAACATGGGAACCAAGTAAAATAAATTAAGTTTATATATAATGAGCATTACATGTGCTGGTATTACACATTAATCCAAATACAGAATAAGCTTAGCTGGACCCCAGAAACACAGCCAACACTGAAGCACATAATAAGTAACTATATGCATGAGACAGGAAGACCGTATCATTCCTACTCTCTTTCTCGTGTATTGGAAAGGATGTGTCCTGCGGAGTAACTCACAGTGCTAGACAGTAAGTTAAAATATTTTATTCAAAAACATATCTCAAATTTTCTCAATGGAGCCACAGAGTTGTCTTTGGTTAAGGACACTAAAATAGGCACTCTCTTAGTGCTCCTCTACAAATTCAAAAGCTTTTTTAGAATTACACCAGTATAGAGAATTCTGTGTTTGCAGATTAATTATACAACCTCCTTCAATACTTAGACTTGGCTTTCCATGGAGAATGAGCTTTGCAGAATCCATGACAGTTTAATTGTTTTCCTACCTGGCACCCAAAAACCTTAATCTCACCTTTCCAAAGACATGCAACATTTTTTTCAGCTTAGATTCTGATCACCCATCCTATGTTTGTATTCCTGACATAGTACAGCATCTATACCAATTAAGATTGGTTTTCGAGAAGATTTGTTTGTTCACCTATTCAACTCAACAAGCAAATGCTTTTTTCCTTTTCTTTTTTTTTTTTTTTTAAGTTTGTGCGTTCAAACTATAACTTGTACCATTACTATAATGAATCTATCAGTGTCAGTGAGTATCAAACACCTCAACTGGTTCACTGAAGTTTCCTGCAGTATCCTTTGTACCATTCCCTTTGACAAATTATTTATCAACTTTAAAAGGAAAGAATTTTGAAAATGCTGAAGAAGACTTCTGGTTTTGCAGTATAAATCCAATGAACTCAAACATATTCTCCCCCGCATGTTTATGTACACATATGTATTGTGTAAAGTCATGTAGACAATCTCCCTGTATATTTGAAATGCAATTTGGGTACAATAAGCCCAATTCTATGTAGGCCATGGTTTTAATTAAAGTAAAACTGCTTCTAGATACCATAATATTTTACACAACTTCTGTGGTTTGTTTACTGGTTTTTATTAAAGTTGTTCTACAAGTGTAATGTTTGCTTGTTAGAAAGTAAAAAGGAGAAAGTAGTTTTGTTTCTTCTCTTATTAGAGGACACAATTGAAATATGAATACCTGTTTAGAGCAATGGCATTTTTAACTTATACAACAGAAGTTGCTAACTGTAAAGCTATGGTCTCACTAACTTCTTTTTAACCTTCTTCCTGAAGAAGGTCAGATTTCCCTTGTTGGACTGCAGTAACTAAGCAAACACCCCTAGAAAACAGGCACAGGAACTTTTGGGCTTAATTATTCTCAGAGGATGTAACAGTCTGCACATTCAGGATAATGGAGTGTCAAACCCACAACATTATCAAGCAACTGTCACATTCTGCTCTCCAGCAGTATAGTTTTTCAGAGGGCTGAAACATGAGATAGAAACAAATAAGGAATATTCAGGGGAAAATGAACCACACCCAATAGGGTTAATCAAAATCTATGAACCTTGAGGCATTTTTCTCCTTTCCTAACTTCATCCCAAAATGTGCAAAGAAAATTATTTTATAATAAAAACCATACCGAGAATTTGCTATTGAGAAGAAACTTCTGAGCAAATGTCACAATCAGACATTATCAGTATCTCAAAACCCATCCTAAATTATTTTCAAATGCATGAAGTAGCCCACAATTAAAACTCAGATCTGAACTGGCTGTATTAAAAGCTAACAGCAGAATTTCAGCTGATTCACATTCAAATTGTATCTCTTCTTACTCATCTGTGCTATAATGCAGGAATCTGCACATTTGGGGGTTGTTTTAAAACATTTTAAAACTAAATAATTACAGAAGCACATGTATATGCAATAACAGCAAGTGTGATGCTTTTGTGATACTGATGAAGTAAACTACCACATGCATAAAAATGTTTTATTAATTTAAAAGATTACCGTTAACATAAGGAAGGTGAATGCAGTTATTCCTAGAATGAGGATTTCTTTATTCCCTTTGCTTTCTGTGTGCAACTTGCGGTAATATGGTCCTATGAGATAAGTCTTTATAACAAGACATAGAAGAAAAACAGCAGCCAGAGAAAACAGAATTTGGCCAATCAGTATCAATATTCTCAGAATTTCCTTGAAAACACTGGAAGAGAAGAACAAACAAAAAGTTTCTTTCAAGTGCTCTCATACTTCCCAATCAGTTCCCCATAAATGAAAAGATCTAATTCCATAAATGTTCAAAACTGAGTAGCTACAGGAAGGTATTTAAATACATTAGCAAACAAGATTAAGACTAAATCTGCAGATTTAGTCCAGAAACCTCTTTTACAGCCTAGAATTTACTTCCACATTGACTCAAAAAGATTTTTGTTGACTGATCTCCAAGGTAAGACATCAGGCACAATATTACTATCACTTAGTCTTTGACAAAAACATGCCCAGAGGGAATAAAGTAAATGAAGAAATTAACTTTTTTTTTTTTAAATAACAAACTTTCCACTACAAATTTTAATTACCACACAGGACTAAAGCATCTATAGCAAAGAGATTATTTTCATACAACTACTTTCGTATGACCACTACAAGGTTCTACTTCACAAAACAAGTAGAACAGTAAAGGAAATCCACCAGAGTGCCTATTTTCCATGGCACTGACATTAACTGTAGTGCTCTCACATTCATATTGGTAATCTACATGGTAATTGCAAGGGGTAGGGGGAAGATACGTACAATAATTTTTTTTACCTGGAATATGTGCTCACTCCTGCTTGAATAAGTGTAGGCATGACAGCTATAAATAAACCAAGCTGCACATCCTGCATCACCAACATGCCAAGCAGTACGCTGCTGTAGTCAATGTCCCCTGTACACCAGCAAAGTGGTCATGGAAACAGTCATCAGAAACTACGAATGCTTGCAAATGCTCAGAAATCTAGAAAAGTCTTAATGCAATGGAAGCTCCGTATAGCTCTTAATGGGCTGAAGGCCATTCAAAGCACTCTAGGAATTTTTTTTCCCCCACTATTAGGTATATTAAAATGTATCTACAAAGACATACTAAAATACAAACAAAATATTCATATGAAACTTCTGTTGCACAGTAAAAACACAGACTTTGCTTAGCAGTTAAGCACTAGTTATGCATTTAGTGAAACTTCTCCACTGAGAGTAAACAGGCTTTATTCTGAAGAGACACGTACGAGCCAGCATGTGTAAAACATACACTTTGAATTTTGGCATTAGAATGAATATTCTAGAGGGTGATGAGTACTTTAACACAATTTGTATGAGGGAGATTTAAGTGGAAGAAAGCAGGATGTCAAAACTTTCAAAAGGAAACATTTAGAAGTATTTGAGAAGCTAGAAATATGGCCCTTGAAGGTACTTATTTGAAGAGCTGTTAGCTATGAAAGACCATCTGAACTGGTTTCTGCTTCCTGAAGAAGGATGTGAATTATTTAAATTAGCCTTTCTGCCCTGATGACAGGTAGCAATGGGCTAATCTGGTAACCTCTTAAAAAGTTCAAGGATTCCAGACCCTCAGTAAAGTTAGTTCTTAATGGAGAGCACTGGTTGTACTACACTGTCTTTGCCCAAAGAGGACTGGCTATGTACAAATCAAGTACACTTCCTAGCAAGAATACACACAACACTGGCCAGTGCTAAACAAGGATGATTGCTTGTAAACCAGGCTTAACAGTGGGTTTTGTTTTGGCCTTTTAACTAGCTTCTCTTATAATATTACAAAGTCAACTCATATCAAATTTTATTAGATACTATAGTAGTCCATATTTAAAGTCATATTTACCTTCTTTATCTCCTCGAACACTACCTGCAAGAAATCTGGACACCAGTGGTGTGCTTGACAAAGACAAACAAGTGGAAATGAAGACGCTCTGTGTTGGTCTAATTTGGAGCAAGTGCCCCCATAGTAAACCAAAGGCAATCATCAGAACTGTCATGTAGCAGGGTCCTTGCAAAGATATTTTCCATACCTTGGGAAGAAAACACATTTTTATGACACTTTTCTCACTGCTAAGTTACAATGTTTTTCACCGCAAGTAAGCAGTTAAAGATGTGTGATTTGGGGCTGTAGTACTGGGGCACAGAGTAATGGACTGTCACACCACATCACCTAAAACTCCCAAGTTACTACACCAAGTAGATACCCTACGCCAAAAGACTCCCTACCAGAAATCAGGTGAAATTCCCAAAACTCACAGACAAATTAAGGGCCAAAGGTCCAGTATGGGTTGAAATTCATCAAAATCATCACATGGAAGACCAGTTATTTGATGTGATTCTAAGATGAGGAAAAAATGGGTGTGGCAAAGGCAGTCACAAATACCAGTAACCTGCCCCTAACTAGTGCACAAGCAATTCTGAAGCAGCAATTTACCTACTACAGTTTAGGCTTGAATTACTGATTTTTATCTTGGACTTTAGATGGACTAGAAATAGCAGATTAAGCTGAATGGTCAGAAACTGTAACATATTTCAATTAAAGCTTTTATAGTGTCATGAACTCACAACCATCAGTTTAGGAACACATCACACAGTGCAGTTCTGTACACACAGCCTTCACATATCTTGTAGCCATATTTTCCACTATTAAAATTCTAGTTGGTTTATAACTTTTTCTTTTTAAATTAAGACCAAAAGAAACTTGTAGTTTTTGCTGAATTCTGATGGCCATGTCATTTAATATTCCAGATTGTGTTAACATACTTCCTAATCAGTTCATTAGCCAGCAGAGTATGTATTATCAATTCAGTATGCAGTACTTAAACTTTCTGATTTCTTCATAACAGGAATGGGAAACGTCACTGACACTCCATAACAGCAACTGCACATTACTGCATGTTAAAATAAAGCAGAGAAGGATCGTCAAACTGTGAGAGATTTTTCTAGTAATCAAACTGTTTTACTAAAATGAGAAGTAAATGTAGGTTTTTTTTGAGACACTGAATAAATAATGCATTCTGTTCTTTCCAAAGTGTAGAAACAAATGTCACATTTGTCTTTTCAAAAATGTACAAAGTTACACCAGTGTATTATAGGGAGTGTGTAAAAATCTAAAATATAACTGAAACCTGCAGTTTCAGTAATTAGCAATTAAATTCTTTAACACAGAGATATTATGCAAAAATACCTTTCTTAATCTTTCAGGAGAAAATTCCAGACCAACTAGAAAGAGCGTGAAGAATACACCAAACTCCCCTAACGTCTCCACCTGTACAATAGACTTAGAAAAACAAACAAAAAAAAAATCAGTGCACAACAGTCTACTTATAATAAAAAATTATAAGTACACTACAAAACAAATTGATTCTCATTATGTTTCCACAGGTAGCTCACTTGCTGCTCATATGACATGAGGAGTTCCCCCAGCACCTTTAGGGCACAATTATTTTTCCCATCACCTGGCTGATATTAGGTGATAATTTGGTTGGAGAGTGCTGGTCACCCAGCATGCAAACGCGCATTGATCTTTGTAAGTACTGAGGAATACATCTGGTCCAGGTAGCTTGGCGGGCAAGCTGCAGATTATGGAGATTGAACTCTCAGTGGGAGCCTGCAACAAGTGTCAGTGAACTGCCAACCTTTGGGATAACCAAGGCCACGACGGTGAATGGACACTGAGAGGCCAGAGACTCTCATCAATGGTCAGACTGGGAAGCTTCCTTAACAGTAAGCTTACTTGCTGGTTTAAAAAAAATAGGTTATGTTTTATGCATGTCCTATTAAATCCCAAGGCTTGCATTCCAGAAGCTACTTCTTGCTAGTTATTTTCTTGGTCTAGTGGTATAATCTTTCCGCTAGACTGTGGTTGCTGTCCTGTTCTCCATCCTACAGGCTCCACACATCCATCTCCCAGACCAGCACAACTACCAGCCTTTGTGCTTCAGAGAGAAGGGTCCAACAGCAAGAAAAGTGGCTGTCTTCCTAATCACTACAGAAAAATGAGGATACTTCTGGCTGGAAACTGGTGTACCCTCAGGGTTCAGTTCTCAGGCCAATTCTGTCATAGGAGGAGTCGAATGCACCACTAGCAAGTTTGCTGGTGATAGGAGACTGGGAGGTGCTTTTGACTCTTTTGAGGGACAAGATGCCTTGCAGAGGGATGTAGATACACTGGAGCATTAGGCAATGATTAATGGGAGGAAATTATTTAACAATTCAAAACGCTGGATTCTGATCCACCTAGGATGGGGTAATGCCAGGCACAAGTATGGATCAGGAGACGAGTGGCTGAAGAGCAGCCCTGCAGAAAGGGATCTGGGCGTGCTGGTAGACAGCAGGCTCAGTGTGAGTCAGCAGAGAGCTCTGGCAGCCCAAAGGGCAAACCCCACCCTGTGGTGCATCAAACAAAGCATCATCAGTCACTCAAAATTATCCTGCTGTGTTCAGTGCTGGTGTGACCTCACCTGGAGCACTGGGTCCCAGCATTTGAGAAGGATGTGAAGGTCCTTGAATGCATCCAGAAGCGGACAAAGCTGGTGGAAGGGCTGGATGGAATGTCCTGTGAGGAACAGCTAAGGACTCTGGGTTTGCCTCGTTTGAAAAAAAGCAGGATGAGGGGCAACCTCATCATTCTCCACAGCTTTCTGAGGAGAGGAAGTGAAGAGGGAGGTGCTGAGCTCTTCTCACTAGTATGCACTGACAGGATGCATGGGAACGGTTCAAAGCTGCCCCAGGAAAGGTTCAGACTGGACATTAGGAAGCATTTCTTCACTGAGAGGGTGGTCAAACCCTAAAACAGGGTTCCTAAAGAGCTGATTGATGCCCCAAGCCTGTCAGTGTTTAAGAGGCATTTGGACAACGCCCTCAACAAAATGCTTTATCTTTTGGCCAGCCCGGAAATGTTCAAGCAGTGAACACTTGACTATGAACAGTGAACACTATGACTGAAATAGCCTATTCTATTTTAAAAACCTAGTATTTATTTTCTATGTATTTACAGGGCAGAGTAAAAGAAAACAAGGTTTATCATCAATTACAGAAGTGGGGATGGAAACTATCTTTTCTGCCAGATTGGAATCTGCCTGCCTTCTCAGTTCCTTGGACATTCAACTTTTTCAGGAACTGCAGAAGAGACGAAACACAAGAGACCCAGTCAACATGAATATTATCCAGGTAAATAATGTTTAATCACAGCTCCACAGGAAAAAGGCAACTCACTTAAACTGTTCTAAAGAAACTTCTCTTATCTGTTCTGACCACCTCATCTTCTTCAATGTAAGTCTCCGAAAATTCGTTGTTGGGTCTCTTTCTAATGCCAGGCTTACAAACTTGTTTCTCAGTCTAAGTGGTCAAACTTTCCAGACATTCTCAACCCAGAAATTATGTACAACAACACAGAGGTTGAGATTATTAAATCTCTTCCAAAACATGATCAACAAAATCCTACAATTTCTACTAATCCCTACTTACTTGTGAGCCCAACAGTCATTTTCAACACAAGCCCATGTAAAAGCAGATGTTGCAAAGACAGTAAGTTCCAAGTGGTTTCATGGATATCAATGCAATAGACACACGCAACTTAAGCAGGCATTACCGTGCAGCCCTAACATGTGCTCTGTTTTGCCTGCTGGCTAAACAATCTGTTAATGCACACCAGAGCACTAATCAAAACATGTTCAGCCAACCACAGCTCAAGGTTTCACAGGAGCCAGTAATCAGGGTAAAAGGTTCAAAAGACTTCAGGAATGTGGGCAGGGTACTGGGAAAGGAATAGGGGGACTAGGGTGGATGAAAGCACTACAGAGATGCAAAACAACTCTCTAGAAAGCCAAGCTAAGTTACTTGGGGAATTATTTGTCTTAAATGCTTCCTCCACTGTCAACTTTTTGCAAGGTTCTGTATATTTTATGTCATTTAAATAATTTGGCTCTAAATTGTGATGCTTTATGATTAAAGTCAAAAAGAAAGAAAGAAACAAACAAGAAAACCTGACATAAAACTTCCACAACACATAACCTTCAGTTTTTACTTTCAACAGTTGTCATAATCTTACAGGAGAAAAAAAGATTGAAAACAAAATGATTCAAAGACATAAAATTAGAAGGCCACCTCTTGCAAAGCCTCAGGTTTGGGGATATCTTTTTTAAAAATACATTTGAGGTTGGCAATAACATATTCTTTTAAAACTACTTTTGAAGACTTCAACAAATTAAATCAGTCAAGAAGTAACTTGCACGCTTACCTTGATACTATTTAGTCCTGAGGGTCCTAAGAGTACTCCACAGATGATATATCCAAACATGGTTGGCAATCCTATTGTTGTGCACAGCCAGCCACATGGCAAAGACAACATTCCTATTGTCACAATATCCTAAATACATAAGATTTACAAAGGCATTAATATAAAGGACACATAAATTTGGGATGAAATTGAAGACTATTATCTTTCAAAAGATAAATAAAAAGCACTGTAAAATTAAATGTAGACTACTTCCTGTGAAAAGAGAACAAAACTTCTGTAAATTAACCTCAGTGCTGTTGCAGGTGTAAACACAGCAGTTTTTCAGATGAAGCAGATGAGGAACTGACCTTAAGTAACTGGGGGACTTTTAATCAATTCATAAATACTTTAAATATATTATAGAAAGTAGGCAATTTCCTGAGTGGAATGACACCTTGCATTAAAACAAGATGGTGAAACAGAACTGTTTTGGGGTTTTATAATTAAAACAAAAATCCCAATCCAGCTATTCTATATGAAGCACAAGTACAATCGAAACTCTACCACACCTGTGTATTTTCCAGTATCCCTTTTTTCATCACAAGGCACAACCAGATAAATTCTCTCTACTGACAACACGCAAGTGGCTTATTAAGCAGCAGCTTTAAAACTTTGCAGTCTGAGAGAAGGGACAGTGCCCCAAAGGGTGCAACAAGATAAGCCGAATAAAACCAGGGAGGATTTATGTGGCATCATGATCAGTCTTGTGAAGACAATCCGAAGAGCAGGGAACACATGGCCGAATCATCATAGATAGGGGAGTCATGAATGCTGGGATAACTTCAGAGAGACAAACGCTGAAGCTATACTCACTCCAACTAAGTAGTACTGACATGCAATCTAGTAGGACTAAATCCAAAAGCGAATGACAAGAATGTCTCTAAAATTATTACCTTTATGAAATGATGATCAGCACGAGGAATGGTTGAATCTCTGGGTTTAGTAAGGATATACTGATTGTTCTGGGAATCAATAAGCATACTAAGACCTAAGTCATCTTCTACTTCTCTTTTTGAAGCATTTCTTTTGGAGCTTGCTTCATCTTCTTCCACCCTTAAAACTGCTTCAAAGTTTACACCTCTAACCTTTAAGAAAAAGAAAACAAATAATCAAGCAAACAAAAAAGGGGAGTCAATTAAGCATATAATAAAAAGGGAAAGACTATTAGCTGTGCTTGAAGTTTCTACAGAACTTGTTGACGCAGACTAAAAATAGCGCAGGTTTCTTCTCTAAAAGTCTTTCAATCTCTTTATCAAAACTTGATGTCTTTAAAAGTAACATCTTATTACCTTGAACAAAACCACTTGGAGATTACAAAGTGATATTGAGTTCACAAAAATCTGAGCTAAAGACTGCATTCCAAGTCAATAAAAGGTCACTATCCTGTAAACTTGAAGGAGAGATTATAAGAACTATTTCTATCTAGTCATTTTCAGGATTTTATTTCTCAAAACAGCAATTCTTGAACACAGGTTGTAGTGCAGATTTTTTGTTTCGTTTTTACCTGCTACATTTCTCTATTTGGCTATATTTTAATAGAAGCTTGTGTATCTTTATCAGAATATTGATTACTGTATTAAAGCTCCTCTATTCTAAAATTCCACTGTTCTAGTTTAGAAGAATGTTCCTTGCAATGATGGAGGAATACGTTGTCCTCCAGGTTGCATTTCATGATTCCTTTTCTTTCATGGATGGAGCTACAAGCAGAAAAGCAAGGAGATGCCGGGGAGAATAAGGCCGCTGAGGCGCTCTGCCCGTTCCCAGGTGCCGCAGAAGAACGGCCGCCCCGGCTCCCGACAGGGCCGTTCTCCCCCGGCGGGACAGGAGAGGGCGCTGCCGCCGGCCCGGCCCGGCCCGGCCCTGCCCGCCGCGGGCGCTGCCAGGTGCGACTCCCACGGGGCACAACCGCTCTCATCCGCCGTACACGAAATTAAAAAGCTGCTTTCGCTTTCTCTCGATTCGAGCACTACTANAAAGATGGAAAACACTTCACACCTTAAGTTCCTTAAATAAAACAAAAAAAAAAAAAAAAAAAAAAACCAAAAAACAACCAAACAAAACAAAACAACGCACGGCTTGGCTCTCTGCCACAGAGAAACTGGTTTTGCCTCCTCAGCAGAACTCAAGAGCTATGCTCACCTCGGGAGTCAACCTGGAAATCAACAAAAACCTCCCAAGAGCAGAAGCCAAATAAACTGTAATCCATGTTTATGCAAACAGGGCAAATCTGTTTGAGGGTGGCAAAACGGGACACAGAATAAATTGACATATTCCTGGCTCCAGAAACACACAGCCTTACCTGAAGGATACTGTCTCATCATGCAACATAAAACAAGGATCAGTGCAGGTAGGCCAAGGCACAAAAAGCAGAGGAAGTCAGACATGAAACACCACAAACATATTTCAGGTCTTTCCTTTGAACATATATCTTTTCCCAGACCATGAAAACCAACTGCAAGGATTCTTGTTCTCCCATAACTTTCTCAAGAAAATGAAAAAGTGGAGACAATGCTTAACATGGTAACTCCATATCCTGCCAAGTCCAACCATCACAGTCCCCACCACCACACAGATGCCGTATCTCTCACGGGCTGTATCAGTGAGATGGACTACACTTGTCTCTTGTTAAAGTGGCAGCTGCAGGGAGGACTTTCAAATCAAAACCACAGAAATCACTAGCAAAAAGGAACAATTACTCCTGTTTGCTCACTATTTACCAATCACTAAAACCCTAACAACCGTGTAAGACAAGAGAAACACACAGTGCAAACACCAACTATAAATAAATGCACTCCAATGAAATGACTGAGTCTAAAGCATCACTTACAGATTTGTTGTCATCAAAGGCATGCTCTTCTATTTCCTCTTCCAATCTATCAGCTGCCTTCCTGACATCTTCCAGAATTTCATCAAGCATCGACAGGCTTTTGTTTTGGTGCTGCATGTTCTTAAGGGCTTCAACCTGGTGTTTTTCTGCTGCTAAGAGTTCAACATATTCCATTTCTTCCTGTTGAATTTTACAACACACAGATAAAGTGTTGGCCAGGCCTTTGAGCAGAAAAAACGTTTGACATAAATGTATGCTCCTTTTGACACAAAACATTTTATCAGTGGAATTGAAAAAGCAATATAGACTTTATGAAGATGTTTAAAGATTGCTTTCTCTTGTGCCAATTTTCATTGGATAAGTGGGCAAGAAAAACAACAACCAAACAAAATATCCACCGCCTTTTCTAATCCATTAAACAGTAGATTTGCCCCAAGGTTATGATCCAGAAAACACAAGAAAGGATTTACTTTGAGAAACTCTAGGAAACACTACAGAGCCAAATAAAGTTTAGAACTGTGCACTTTAGAAAGGAAGCACAATACCATGAAAGCATAGCTATATCATCTACAACAAACAAACAAATTAGATGTAAAGCACAATGAATCTCAACTTTATAAGCCCTTTTATAAACACAGAAAGAAGTCTGTTTATGGTTTTCAAAAATTACAGTTACTGTGGAAACAGAAAAAAAAAAAGAGCTGGGAGCGATGAGCAGCCAATCACTCTAGCCAAGCTTCCTATTCATGTTTCCCAAAAAGCACTTTTCCTATCAGAATTAAAACATATGACTTTTCCCCCTATTTCACTTTGGGCCTCTTATCAACTTGCACTGACAACTTCTGAAATTACTAGGTTTCAGAAGTAAAATGAGAAAACATGCTAATATGGTTTGATATGGTGTGAAAATATTTCAGTACGGTCCCTGATAAAGTTATGATGTTTCATTTCTCTTTGGATGTTTCAGGTTCAAAAAGAGAACTAAAAAGCTTAATTTACTGATTATAACTGGGCCTAACACTGTATCTTTTACATAGTTACCATGACAGTAACCAAACAGAATACTTTGTGTATTGACAGAGAACAACTTGAGGCTTTTGGGGAAAAAAGATTCTTTCCTTTATATGCCTCCATTCTTTTAAAGATTGTTGAGAGAACAGCTATGAGTAAGGAAACATACACAAGGGCAGCACTCCTTCCTTTCAGTTAGATTCAGGATGCTGAGAATACTTGGATGAGAGAGACTCTTCTGCTGCTCTTTTAGAGAGCCAATATTATTAAAAAGGAAAAAACACAGGCAAAAAAAAAAGCAAGCAATCTATAGGTCTGACTCAATTCCCAGAAAACACAAGTTTTTGTCTCCAGATGCCCTGCCCCTGCCACGCCCAGTTAGAAATCAGAGAACATAGGTCCCCCGTAGGTTGTGTTTTATCTGCCTACCCTCCATAGATATCTTCAATAACCAGAGCTTATAAAATGGTCCTAAACACCTATGCTTAAATAACTGGAGTGTCTCCTCCTCCACACATTTGCAGATGGACATTTTTCCCCTTGGAACCTGCAAGAACATGTACGTAATTTAATCAAATCCTTGATGCCAAGACAAGAATATGTTCTGTACAACCAGTAACTGTAGCCAAACCTTTTAAAATCCTGACAGTCGGATGAATGCCTCTGATTGTGATGAAACCACAGTATTGGTGTCTGTTGGTGTTTAGAATGATCATAGTTACACCATCATGGTGAAAGTTACCCAGATCCCAAAATAACTGGAGCTGGGAAGAATGTAACTATTAATGTGTTTGGCCCAATGTCAACTATTAGTTCTTATGCAACACATAAGTACAAGACACAGTCACTCTCATACAGCCTCAAGGAAAAACATTTCCTATCTGTTGCTCTCTGCTAGCAGACATTGCTTGAAAGATGTAAGAAACAGCCCCCGTATGAGCTGCAGACTCCCTGCTAATTCAGCAACAACTAAGAACATAAGATGAAATTGATAATGGTTAGATTCTTTCCCCTCAAAAACGGAAGAGATTTTGGGTGCAAGGAGCCCATCTCAGTCCTGTTGGCCAAGACAAACAAACCGAACAGAGCTAGAGGCAAACTACATAAAAAATAATTCTCCAATTTCAAAGAAGTTAACTTTCCCTGAATAGAAAGGTAGAAAAGCTTTGAAAAAAAAATCAGAGTTTAGCTGCAAGTTCCTTCAATTAATAGAACCAAAGGTTTTTGTAGTCTAATAAAGTGGCATCTGTTTCCACTGTCAGACGAACGTGACAGCAGTAGACTGGGACAATCACAGGGAATGGTGCCCATAAAAAGCACAAGTTAATTCAAACAACCTGCTACAGGCTAAGCAGAAGTGCATCCCAGTACAAACACTGTTCTGCAGTTCAGGCTGGGATTGGAGACACCTGATCACGAGGTACATACCAAGCAACCTCTTAAGCAAAGCAATACAGATAAGAATTGTGCACTTAACAGGAACACCTAGAAACACATGAGCAAAATGAAGTAAGATTAAGTAAGACTTTGGGGCAATGCTGATTCAGAATGCAGTGTTGCTGTCACTCTCTGCTATTTAATCAGAGATGACAAAAGCACATTCAGAAGAGGTTGCATCTTTGCACTACTTGCAAGTTATTTTTTTCCACCCATGTCTGATAAGAAGGCATCTAAGAAACTAATTAGAAGCTAATTAAAAAGTAGGTCAGATTTTGTTGCTTTTTCATGAACTTCCAAACAGGATCATGGAGCAAAAGAAGGCAGAAACCATCTTCAGTGCTTCTTTCTTACTTCCCTCTGCCCTGCACCATGAATGATTCCAGTACATCTTTTCACAGCAGCAGAACGAGCAAGAAATGGATCAGACATACAAATATATCCCAGCACTAATGACTTCCAAGCACTCCAGCTCAACAGAAATAAAATCATGGGAAGAGTCCAGCAGCCTCTACAGCTATTCGTATTTTCTGTTCACCCACTGTTTAAAAAATAGATGTTCTGTGAGTATACCAACAAAATAATCATTACAGTAAAATGAAACTGGGACAAAATTGGACCTAATACGTGCCTTACAAAGTAAGAACAAGTCCAAAACAAATGTAACCCATGCAATTTTCATCTTTTTGGCAGGCATTTTTCCATATCCTTTGCTTCCCTGTATACAACAATTACAAGGTTATAAACACAAATATTCTGTTTAAATAATCATGTGCACGGCATAAGAAGGAAGGTGCAAAAGATTGCTCACTCAAGTAAATATTTTGATAATACAATAAAAGCCTCCACAAACCACTTCTGCAAAAGTCAAGTTTTCACAGGACACACCTCTAAAACATATGACTGTACACATAGGCCTCCTTCTAGGAGACTCACCATTCTCAAGTTCAAGGATAAATTACTTCATTATTTTACAGTAACATTACCAAGAATTAGGTAAATGGGAAAGAAGGTTCTGGACTGCCTCACAGCTGCTATTTTACAAACTGAGAAAGAAAAAAGGTGGAAAATCAAGTAAAGCTCATGACAATTTCTATGACATTTCTATGCAGCAGAGGCTGCCACTACCATAGAGTATCAATATACAAGTCATATAAAGCAGTTCATTGGAATACACCTAGATCCAAATTACTCTCTATTCAAATTTGTTGTAATTCAGTCTTCATTTCCACTGCACAGAACCACTCCAGTCTGCCAAGTTTGTATCCTAATTTCTACTTCCACCAGCCTATCTTGGCACAATTCACTGGACACCTCTCCTGCACATAATTTCTTTCCATCTTCACCTGTCAAGATCTGCACCTCTCTTAGCACAAATGCCCTTCAGAGACTCTCACAACTCAAATGCTAAATGCCAATTACATTTTTGTTCCTTCTCTCGGCCCCTTGTGCAGGGGCAGCCTCTTCTTTCGGAAGACAAAAAACAAAGAAAATTCTTAATAAATTCCTCCAGTGGTTGAGGGGTAGAGCAAGGATAAAACCAATTTAAATACCAAATAAATTAAATTACATTTTCTCTCAGTGGGAGACTTCCAGTACACAGTCTGAACACTACCAAGTCCATAAGACAGATTGTGCTCAACCTAATGGGACATGGGAACTCAAATTTTCCATGAAGTACTTGTGTTCAACTGTTACTCATCTGTGTTTTTTCTTGGCAAAGTTATCTCAGCTGGCTCTTTCTTGGACGCACTGCTTTTCAAACCTGCACTTCTTAGCTTAGGAGTGCAATACTGAGTTTAAAAATCTAGTCACCTACTGATTAGCATGTCCATTTTACCCTTATCTATACAAACAAGGAAATGAAAGGCAGCAAGTCACTCTGTTTTAACTGTGGACTTTGGTTTAGCAATTCTCATTTAAAATGGAAAAAACAGTTAGTATTTCACCATTTGACAGCATTATTTCCACTCAGCTAGTCCCACTAGCTTGGCTAGTGCAACTGTGCTATGAGCACTGATTCACTGTTTGTATTCCTCTCCCTTTAACATAATATTTGCCATAGGTCTTATGATTATGCTTAGCTCTAAGATAAGAAGTATTGACTGCTAATAAGTTTTAAGCGCTACACCAGAATTACTTCTAAATTTACTAATGAGAACAAACACTTCATTCAAAATCCATTTTCAACAGTAAACATTGCAAGTTTTATGTAGATACCCTTTTTTATTAAAACAGACTGAAACTGTGCCATAATAAAATTAAAATCACAAGTAGAATATGAACATTCTAGTAACAAACATGGGGAACCAACCTTAATTGCAGCTTCTCTCAAGGCCTCCAGTCTCTGTCTACTGCTCTCTTTCATATTTACAACATCTTTGTAATCACCCTGTAGAGCTCTCTGGAGGCCATGGATTGCCTGAAAGACTGAGTTTTCACTTTCATTTAGCTCTTTTTGGAAAATTTCGAAGGTGTGCACCTGAAAAAGTTTCTCTTCATCAGACAGTCCTGCATCCTTCTCAACTGCTCGTATGGCATTTTTTAGTTTGTTGAGAACAACGTTCTTTTGGCGAAGAAGACCAGACAGTTTTCTGCAGCTCTCCAACACCCACTGCTTTCTCTGAGTGATAACAGCTCCTTTCCCACGGTGCAGCTTTATTGCATGCTTCACTACATCTTCACGTTCTGCAGGGTTTGCTAACGGGCCACAAGGCAGCGAAACCAACGTCCAGAGGGAAATCAATCCAGTCGCCTTCATTCTTCACTTTCTATTGCACTTGGGAGAAACTGGTACTCCACAGCTACTCAAAGCTTTCTGCTACATGGTTTCTGCATCTCCAGTATGCACACGAGGCTGCAAGATAGAGCCAGTCAGTTATGAAACATGGTAATGTTGGGCCATTAGATCAAACAAACGTAGAAAATAAATCCAAGAGTGCCTCCTGCACGCCTATCTTTAACAGAACACATATGGTCTTCTTCACTCAACATTTATGAAAACCAAGAAACAGTTTGAGGTTTTTGATAGATTTTTTTTTTCCCCTTGACTACTTCCTAGATAACATCTTGTTTTAAAGCAGTGACTGGAAAGCTTAGTCACTTCACATGGTACTCATCTGCACTTCTTACATGAAAGAAAAGCCTTTAAAAATATCAAGCCATGATGTCATAGGCTGCATTTCAACCTAGCACTAGAACTCATTATTCTTAGCTATCAGTAAACCTCCTGTCTCTTCTCAAACCTATCCTAAAACATTGTATCATAATCATTTGTTATTTATAAAATCTCAGAAGCATTAACAAACTTAACTACAGACATTCAACAAAACATAATGAAAAAAATAGCTTAACTGAATCAGATTACATTATAAATCATAATTGTGGAATAAAGAACAGCAAAACTTCCTGGACTTCTGGGTGCTACTAGTTGGGATCAAAGACCTCCTTCACCTGAAAGGCTGCAGGACCTTGGGGTACTTTACTTCAAAACTTATTAGGGATCTTCAAGATTTTAAAGTAAATTATAAAAACACTAAATCAATTCATTTATAAGTTCATATCCCAGCAACTACTTGAAGATCTATATTTAAACTGCTGTATTTACTTTTAACACCAAGCAGGATAGAATTTAAAAACTAATTTCCTTCCCTCAGAACCTAGAGCAAAATACTGACATTATTGCAAAATAACAAAGTTACATTTTCTTTTTAAAAAATCCAAACAAAAAAACCACTCAAAAAAACCCTCACACCACAAAGCTACACACAACAATATATAAAACTCTGTACATGGCATTCTAAAAACACACATCACACACAACATGTTACTAGATCACCAACACAGCAGGTATTTCCCTAAAAATTTAGTTATAGTCTTGATCATTGGGCCAGCAGCCTTAATCAGGAACCAACACATGGACACAGTCATCTGGAAGCAGTCTGCCTAAGAGAGAATCTTCTTCTCCTACAGTGCAGTAGCAGTCACAATCCCAGGTATCCAAGTCAGTCATCATCAATACACAGAATGAGCTCTGAGCAACCTGGTCTAGTGGAAGATGTCCCTGCCCATGGCAGAGGGGTTGGAGCCAGAGGGTCTTTAAGGCCCCTTCCAACCCAGGCCATTCTATGATTCCATGGGAAGGGAACACGGCAAGCACAGTCATGCACTACCTTCCTTTTTCAAATGCCCTTCCATCTCTGTTTCAGAGAGAAATGAGAAAATCTGTCTGTGGGTTGGTTTATTTCTTTTTTCAGTGCATGAAATGCAAGCCAAAGTATTTAGTTATTAATAGTTGACTGTGAGCTAGGGTTGAACAACACAAAGAGCTGAAACATTTAAAATTAAGAACTGAAAGGGCAATCAAAGTAGCAAAAGCGTATCACATCAGTCCAACGTCAATAAAATAATAAAGTACAAGCATTTCAGAATTTTGATAAAGCTGTGGGGCTTACTATTTTTAAGAAATCAGGAAAATAACAATCCCCACCACCTGGCAAAGTTCTAGAGTGAAATTTAAGGAAATATTTCTTCATATATACAAACTAGTATTCTTCCTGTTTAGTAGGCTTGGGGCAGATATTTTGCTAAATATGTATTACAACCTATTTCTGCAAGATGGAGAAGAAAACACCTAGTGTATATCCAAGGTGAGTAAAAGACTCTACTGCCCGTCTTATGTGGTACATCAAACCACATAACTAAATTTTGAGCAGAGCTTCATACCAGCAAAGTTCACTCACTGTTGCATTGTACAAACTTAGCACTGTGGTTCAGACACGGGACAGTTTTGTTTCAGTGCTTTTTACTTGGCTAGCAAAAACTGTTTAGAGGAGCGACACCTGGGGCAGTGCTCAAAAGCTCTTAAGGGAATAAAGATCTCACATACCAAAATAAATGATGTAATGCTGAGCGGGAAAAAAAAAAAAGGCAAAAAAAATAACACTCCTCTCCATTCATCACCAGTAAGTATCAAATCAGAGGGAACTACTGCCGTTTGGAGTCCTTATTTAAGCAGCGTTTGCTTCCTGCTAGATTACAGCTCATCTTCCCCCTTCTTGCTTCCTGAACGCGACACTGCAGCACCAGATTTCATCAAGCTGATAATACTGGACCCTGCCTCCAGACCCCTCTTGCGGGTCCTTCCACATCTGTCGCTTCGCCTCCACTCGCCCCCTTTATCAATCCCAGCTCCGCCCCAGGAGCCCAAAAGCAGCCGGGGCCGTGCCTGCCCGGCACCTCCGCCCCGGCGCGGTCCCACCTGAGTGCGATGGCAGCTGCCGGCACCGCT
>VZTI01002192.1:183049-199650 GCA_013397865.1 Struthidea cinerea | reverse complement strand
AGGGAACTTTTAAAGTCAAAACAAGTCCTTAGCTCTTTTTTTTTTTTTTTTTTTTTTTGAACCTGATACTTGCTGTGGTTCTCTTACTGGGTCTCCCTTTGAGCCCCAAAAAGACATGCTCAGGAGTTTGTTACAGTTTGTTTCAGCCCCAGGGAGGAGCTTAATGCATTCTTTCATGGTCTTCACTTTCCAATGTGGAAACAAAAAGCCTGTTCGGTCCTTCATCACTTTATGATCCCTTCATCTGCTTGCTGGCTCAAAAGGTTGTGCTTCCTTCTCTCTGCCAGTTGCCTGGGATCAAGCAAGAGATGAAAGATGAGGAGGGCATTCAGACTTGAATCAAATATTACCTCAAGACCAGAAGAATGACTATCTTTGCATCCGGTATGTGGACTTCAAGGAGGTTTCCTCTCCTATAAGCAGATGAGTATAATGTACTCTTTTTTAATTGAAGCAACATCAACTTTGGCTTTTATCATAGCAGTATCTCAAGAGTCTTTGAAGAGATCTTTAGACATTAGGGAAAGATATCTTTTCTTTGTATTTTGTTTTCTTTTTTTACTCCCCCCAACCTAGTTATCAAGATGTCCTCCCCTTTCAATGAAGAATTAGATTCATAGGCTATTGGTAGGAGTGAGCACATGGAAGAAGTTGAGGGAGGTCTGTAAATGAATTTTACATTTATTTTGAAAGAGGTCTGTGAATGCTGTATTTTAGGTGTTCCAGTGACCTTGGTCTGTGTGTATGGTTCTTGCTTTATTTTTGTTCACATTTTCCGTGTTGAAAATGCCAGCAGTTTGAGAGAGACTTGGTATAGAAGAGGTGCTCTGATCAGTAAAAGTGTGGCATAACTGCCAGTTCTAGTAATGCCTCATTGATTCTTTTACTCATGTTTGGACCTTGTTTGGGAAATGTATACTCAGTCAACTTTAAGTCATCTGTTGTAGTTTATCTGAATTGTACGTGGAGAGATTTGCAGAGGCAAAAGGATTTTTGAACTGGCTACAGTCAGGGTCATTAGGCTGCACTCAAATTGGTGTTCAGGCAGCCATCTCCTAAATCTAACTTGAATTCCAAAGCAGTTAATGCTGAAGATGATAAACATGAAAGGTTCTGCATGGAGTCAGGCTGCTTCAGCATGGCAGGTGCTGAGACGGAGCTAATGAGCACAGCCAGACCCTGCTCAATTCCTGCAGTGCTCCTCTGAAATACATGTGCTGTGCTTTACCATTCCTCCTGTCCACCACAGGCACTTAAGTCTGACACTGTGCATTATCTGTCCCCTAACACAGGGCATTGGGAAGCTCTCTGCTTACATCTTTGCAGGGATGAGTGGATCCAGCTCAGCTGGATCCCAAGTTTAGCCATGATCTGTATCTGTATCATCCCCCTTACTTGTTTTTTTCCTTTCTGTCTGTCTTCTATGGGGGAGCTTCCAGTTGCAACTACAGGCTATTTTGCTCTAAGCTTTTGGCAATTCAATTAAGTGTTTTTAGGTTTAAACCTGGTGGTATTTTCTTGTTATTTTGCTGATTAGGAAAGAAGAAACTAATTCTTGTGTCTGTGTTCTTAGTAATTTGGAGGCCAAAGACTCTTAAAAATCATTCAGAAATGAAGAAACAAGGAATTTACTAACTCACTGAATCTTGCAAGTATTCACTTGATGCTTATTGGTCAGGCAGTGTGGTAGTCCTGTTGTTGAGACAGATTGACAGCAGTTTCCACTGTTCTTACCTCCGCATCAGTTTGAACACAGTGTTGAAAAGTTACAGCAGTAATTCAGGTGAATTAGTGATAATACTCTATCAGTTTCAAACATGACTGCAGGAACAGATATTGTTGATAGGGCAGACTGAGAGCTAGAAAGCTCTGTTTGGCAGATGATGACAAGTGAGTGCTGCAGTCCCAGAGGGTGGTTTTGGCACAGCAGGTCTAAATGAACTGCCTTTCATGTTCCTCAGAAATCCTGCTTTCTAGCCAATTCCTTGCTCTCTGTTGATTTCTCTTTTTGTTTTCACACTTCCTGATTTCTAGTGTGCAGTGACTTCATTGCCCTGGTCCAAAATCATAGCAAAGGCATGAGGAAGTTAATTTGATTTCTTATTCTTTTTCATGCAGCAATCTAATAATGTTTTTTTTCTTTCTTAAAAAGATCAGTATTTGATCAAATCTTAAAAGTAGACACAGGCTGTATTTCTCCTGCATTAATTGTGCTATTTGTTATCACTTCAAGCTTTCTGTTCAATCAGGATAGAAGAGGCTGAGGTTTTTTAAAAACAAGTTTAGAGTGAGGTTTTAATATTTGAGGATAGATCATACTGCATGCAAAATACTTTTTCTGGTTAGGAAAAACTGATTGTTTAAGGGTCTGCATGACACACAACTCTCGGTAGATAATGACACTGAAAATATTTTTGGGTTGAAAGGAAAGCTCGAACTACTGTATAATGTACACTATATGATGTGGTATTTTTATGATGCTTTTTAACCATTTGGCAATTTTATACTTTGGATATGAACATGGATGTTAGCAGTGAAGTCTCTTTTAAACTGGTCCTTGTCTAGGTGTTTTCTGAGATCCATGCATCTGTCTTTTTCTGTTTATAAAACTTACATTATTAGTCTGTAATGTGGGTAGCATATATTTTGGTACAAAAAACCCAGCATATTTTATAGTTGTAGTTTGATTTCTGTTGTAACAATGCCTTCATATCTGTACAGCATTGAAATAGGTATTCCTAAGACTGCCTAAGGAATATTTGCCTTGCAAAAGCATCTTCCTGTGGGGATTCAGAACTCTGATGGCATAAGGGCTTTTCTCTTTTTTTAATATCTATCAGTGCAGCACTAATTGTATACTGTAGATACAGTCTCCACAGCATTATTGTTTATTGATACTACTGTCAGCATGCTAATGTTGAATTTGAACTCTGTAACTAGGTCTTTAAAGCAGAAAAATCCTCTTTTTTTGTCCTCTGGTGCCAAATTTTTCAACCTGGGTTGGGAATTGTCTTCAAACAGAAGTGTAGCCCTATCCCCTGAGATTGTGTCAAACCTGAAGGCCTAGTTTTCTCATGTAGTTTAAGACTGCATAAACTGGCACCACTACCAAAAGTGATAGTCCCATTTAGTTCTTGTGTTCAGATAACACCTGTGTTTAGTTGATGGGTTTGTGGGATTACAGTGAACCAGATGAGGAAGATGGATATTTTTTTTTTCTTTTAGCAAATTTTACCAAGATCAGAACTTTCCTCCTTGTGCCTATTGGTAAGACCAGCTGTGTTGTGGACCTGTTTCAGCCACTACAGAGCAGCATCTTCAGTGGGATATGCATTTGTTATATGTTACAGCAAATAACTTTTGTGTCTTTGTGCAGGGGAATTCATTGGCAGACACATGTACAGTGTCCCTCAAGTATCAACTTTGGGTAGTATTTCACATGCATTGTGTTAAATACAATTTTGAAATAGTCAAGTTCACCTTAACATAACACTGACTTTGACAAAAACCAAGGAAGTGTTATCTCTTCTTTCCCTTTTACCTCTTCTTTTGTGGCACCTTTAATCATCTTTGTTTCCCTACCTGTACTTTCTTCCATTTTCCAAGGAATATTTCCATCAGAAGAATAAACTTTTCAACTCTTAAGGTGTTATTTCTTCAAAGTGCATCTTGCTTAAAGTTGTCACTTCAGTGTCCCTTTAAAAATTACAGATTTGTAAGGTTTGCTTGGAGAGGTTGTCTTCATAAAGAAGCCTGAGTGAATGGGATCAAAGCCAGTTACTTCACAGTGAAGTTTAGCAACTGTTAAGATTTTTGAAGTTTCTCCTTTTTCATTCTTTTTGCTTTTCATTTGGGACAGCAGATAAGAATTATTAATCTGCATATCTAAGCAGCAAGTAAATGCTATTAATTACTCTCTTCTACATACTTTTTTGTGAAAAGTGAATGTGGTGGCAAAGACAGGAAGAACTGAAGGAAGTTTATTAGCGCATAATTCAAGTTCTGTACTGAAGAGCACTGATCATAGTAGGACAAGCACTGGCAGCACTGTCCCTGTAAGACAGGTAGAGGCATATTGCATTTCTCTACATCTTAACTGCTGCACTTCGTCTGGGCCCCAGCCCTGTCTGAAACAGGGACTCCAGGGACATGGCTGTGTTAAAATCTGGAACATCTCTTTCAGACATGAAACTTGATTTTAGGTGACAGAGCATCCTTTGGTTTGTAGTGTGATATGTACAATTTCAAGAACCACTCTTCTTTCTTGTAGGGTCAGGTCAAGCTTCTGTCTTATATGCTATCACAGTACTTTCTCTTGAGCTTCATGTTCTGTTTATGCTTCCTTTACACTGAAAGCACAAGCTGAATACTTCTGTGATTTAAGAAAGGCTGTGCCTTGTTTTGTGGTTGCCCAGCAGTAATCATGTACTTAGCGCTGTTACCTGCGGGAGCAAGCACCAAAGCCATGAGGTATTGTGAGCTGCTGAGGATGAAAACAGGCCTTCAAGGAAACATCCTTTCTACCCTTAAGCTGCATCTAATGTTGCTCCTGCGTTTCTGCTGGAATATGTGGCAGTGCTGCATCTTCCTTGAGCCCTGCTCTCAGATCACTGGTCAGGATACAGAACGAGGGCTGCTTTCTTGGACTTGTATTTTCAGCATTGGGTATAGGGGTTTGTCTATTGAACGATTCCAGAGGAAGAGAATTATTGCTGTAAGGGGTTCTGTAGAATCATAATGCCACAGACAAATGACTTTTTTCATCACCTCATGTCCTTAAATTCCCTTCAAAGTCAAGTGTGTCCAAAATGTGATAAATCAAGAGGAGCTGACATCTTTGAATTTAGATGTTTATGTTTCTATCAATATTTGCTATGTTTGTGTATGTGTATATATATTTTTCTTTTTTGATTTGCAGACAAATTAATCAATAAGTATTTTGTTCTGTTTCTGTAGCTTGAAAGTAGCTTTAATCTGTCACTGGTAGATGGTGACAAAAATATTTTAGTTTTATTGACTTTGATGTTCAATACAAAATTTATACTGTTACTGCTTGTCTTCTACTTTTTGGGTCAGGGAGAGTAGAAGACAATTCCATATAGTTTTTTTTAGTGATTTTAAAAGAATGATATTCATTTGTATCATAATATACTAGATGTAGCATTAATAGTTTAACCATGAGGGCTTTATTGCTTATAATGTGCTGTAATATTTATGTTGTTTTATCTCTTGCAGATCTAGAAATGGCGATTGCATACTGGAATTTAGTCTTGTCGGGAAGGTTTAAATTTTTAGATCTTTGGAATAAATTTTTGTTGGTAAGTATGTACTTTATTTCTTACTGCCTGTCTTATTCCCCAGTAGTCTAGCTTTCGTTGGCTGCGTGCTTCCAATAAGAAAAAGATAGGATATCTCTATACTGCCTTCAAACTTTTTGCTTTTTGAAAACTGATATAAAATAGTTTCAAATCAAGCCCAATTAAATCTTCTCTTTATGATTTTCTAATTGAGAAGAATGCAAAAAGATGCAGCAAAGTGATAGAGTATTCTGGTTGCTTAATCCTATATCCTCCTACTTAGGAAAGTTCCTGCATGAAAGGAAGCCATGACTGTAGATGGAACTGGTGCTGCTGATTCTCAAGACAGCTGTGATTATTGTCAACCATGTATTTTACCATGCTCTGCCTTTTGCAGTACTAATGCATAAACTCAGTCTTTTAAAATCAGTCATACCAGAATTTAGCATTAGAGACTTTACATTTTCAGCAAAACTTCTTGCCTGAATAATTACTTCGATTAATTTTTTAGCTCATAGTTGTGAACTGATCTTGACAGTTTTCTTATTACTAGTGCAGTTCTGTGGGCAGTGGAGTAAAGATGCATAAATTAAACCCTAGAAATATTCTTGTAAAAGACCTGATTCACTCATTCCGTGTTTCTACATTTGCATGTCTATATAATTATAAAAAACAAAGTTACATAATATATAATTTACTTTGATTTTCTTTTTATCTGTAGTTTAGGAGAAATAAGAAGTCTTTCTGCATTTTTGCCCCCCAGTGCTTAATAGGAAGGTGTACACTTTTTGAAATATTTTTCTGAAGTTTTTTTCTAAATTTTTAGGCAGTATATTTATTTGAATGACTGAATAATGTACCAGTTTCATCAAGAGGACTTCTGAAAACATTTCATGTTTTAACTGCCTTAATACACTTTTAAGACATCCAGATTCAGATTTATAGATGTAACTGAAGAAAAATCTGCAATTTATGACCTGGTATTAAAGTGTGTTACTTCAGAAGAAATATTTAACCTGAACATTTAGTTCAGAAGAAATATTTAAATTAAAAGATTACAACCTAAGAAAGAAGCAAGTTGGAACTCTTTCAGATGGTTTTTTGTTTTTTTTTTAGGTTATTGGTTTTGTAAGGTAAAGAAGTTGAAGAAATGTTTTTGAAATGTGTATTTCTGTATATGTCAATGTAAAATACTGCTGTGGAATTTGAAAGTAGTTTGGACTGAACAGTACTGTTTTTCCTCTGTACAGGAACATCATAAAAGATCGATTCCAAAAGATACCTGGAATCTTTTGTTAGACTTTGGAAATATGATTGCAGATGATATGTCCAACTATGATGAAGAAGGTAAGCAGTCTTTTGAATATCTTCAAAAGTTGGTACAGCAGAACTAAAATACTGCTATAAATTAACAAGAGAACATGTTGTTACCTTCTGTCCTAATTTGTTTACCGTTAACGTTTCAGCCACAAATACAGTGTCATACTCATTGCCAGAATAGTAGTGATAAGAAGGTTAACTGGTTTGCTGTAATTTGAAAACAGAAGTAAAGATACAGTCACACCACAATAGAGCACACTCTTTGAATGTGTTATGCTGCAGACCTCTCAGTGAAACAATGTTTTGTACAAAATTTTTGCTAACTTAAATGCAGTTTACTGTCTGTTACTAATTCTTTTTCAGAATGTGTGCAGAAATAAGTCCTAAGATATGAATGGCTATAATAAGAATGCCATGGTTTTGCTATCAACTAATGTTTATATTTGTAGTGTGGAGTTTTATGCTTTAAATGCATTTTGGTTGTCTTAAGAACTATTGCTGCAAGAAGAGATTCAAACGTGGAATTTATTAGTTAGGTGCTTTTTTCAAGTATTTTAGCATGTTGTGCATGTTAAAGCTAGACTAGGCCAGAAATGTCAAGATGAGCTTCTAATCCTTTGCATTTATAGACTACACCAGTTTTTTGCAGATAATGGTAGGCTAATTTCTCAATTGCTTGACTTCTCTGTAGGAGCGTGGCCTGTTTTAATAGATGATTTTGTGGAATATGCGCGACCAGTAGTCACAGGAGGAAAACGTAAAACTTCCTAACCCCAGATTTGTCAATATGGACTAAATGAACTGCACTGGGTAATGAAGATTTGTTAGCTGATAACTGTGCACATTGGTGCTGGTTTCAGTGGTCGTGATGGACATTCTGCAGACAAAACTGAAATTCTTCCTTTCTACCTAAAGAAAACGATGACTGATGTGTGGACACTTCAAGAACAAACTCAGAAGATAGTCCAGGCTGTTTGTAGGCTACTGGCTTCAATTATTCTACTGGTTGTATCATATAGGATGTAGATTTTGCATGATTTTATACTTTGGAGAAGTTTAACTAGAGGCCATTTTATTAAAGTTTTGACAGCACAGCATGCCATTCAGTTCATAATCCAAAGTGAACACCAGCAGTTACATAAATAAAACTGTATTATATTGTACTTATATTAAGAGCAGTATTTGTGGTATATAAATTAAATCCCTAAATAAAACTTATGCAGTATGTTGTATTTTTATAAAAGTTAGTTCTGTGGATCTGTCCTACTATAGAATTGTAAAAAAACCCCAAACCAACAAACCTATGCTTTTTTTGTTTTTAACTTGTTGCCAAAATTTTTAATTTGTATTTTCACATCCTAGATGTATACAGTGATTACATCCAGCCTTTTGCTTTCTCCCAATGAATTTGACTTCATTATTCCTCTTGAAGTGCTTGGACATGTAACAATAGCATTGCTGAGGACAGGCTGCTGCTCTATGCGATGTTGCAACTTCAGCTCTTTTTAGTAACCATTTTAAAGTAGACATTAAACAACCAAAGATGCTTTTATAATTCATGTTTGATTATCATAATTCAGTTAGTCTCCAATTATGTGTTTTATTTATTTTTAATAAGGAACTGGTGGAATATGGATTTTATTTGTAGCTTGAAACATATCATAAATTCTAGCTAAATGCAACATAGTTGTAAATTCATTTCCTGGCACTTCTCATGGAAAATAGATGTGAATAAGCCCGAAGTCTTAACTAGTTGGCTTCCACGTTGGAGAAATAGTTAAGGGTAAGGAGACTTTATATTAATGATTATAAGTATTCATGCCTGTGGATGTGTTGTGCATTCAATTGTATTATTTAAGGGGAGAAAAAAGCAAATTAATACAGTTTCAGTGATCTCAAGGCTGGTGAAATTGGACCAGTTTTCACCAAACCTGAGTTTGTTCAGTCACTTGATGCTCCCCTTTTGCCAGCCACTGATTATGAAGTGCACAGAGGTGTCAGTCTTCTGTTTCCCATCAGTGTCTTCTGATGTCTAAGCACAAAAAGTTTTACCAGAAACTATTCAGCATGTCTTTGCACAGGGCTCTTGCAAATGCTACCTCATCAAAATGAGTTTGTCATAGCCACTGTAAAAGTTTGTTAAAATGAAGAGTTGCTAAAGAGTATGTACAGCTATGATAAATATATTTTCTGTATTTAAGGCTGAATAGATTCAAGAATTTTGGAGAAAATTGTGCATTAAGTTATATAAATTATATCTGTTTGGATCGTTGAAGTGTTGCATGACAGCATACTATTTTATTTTGTAGTTGGCAGGGTATAAAAGCTTACAATATTCTCTTAAACTCTAATATTTAGAGTTTCATACAAGCAGCCAGCTTTCATCATGTCAACACAACCTGCAAGGACAAGTGTACATGCTGCAGACAGAGACTGCCTTCATTCTTCCACTTGATAGAATTTCAGTTGTGCATGGTGTTTAAAAAGCAGGATGAGGGAAAATCTGAACAAATTAGCGAATTTTCTCTTAGTAAGAACCTAGCAGGCAAGTTAGAAATGCCCTGTGAGATTTGTTACAAATATTTGTCTTTTTTTTTGTGAGTGTCAGCTGTGGCCAAACAGCCGCCAGGTGTCAGCGTCTGAGCCCGCTGCTGCCTCGCGCTCCTGTGCAGAGATAAGCACTGAGGTTATGCCAAATTACTGCTTTCTGACTCAATCTGTTTAGAAGGGCATTTGTGTACATAACTCCAGGTATTCTACAGAAGTCAACAGAGAGCTAGAACTAGTGTTATGCTCTTTTTACTGGGTTTGATTTATCTATGCCTCCTCCCCAAAACAAGCCATTGCTGTATCTGTCCTGCAGGCTTTGCAGAATGTGTAACTAGCATCAAGTGCATTTACCTAGCCAGAAGCAGTGGAATGCTTGTTATTCACACAGTTGCCACTTAAAATATATAGATATAACTGACCAGAAGTAGCTTAATCTATTGGTATGTGATGTAACTGAAGTTTCATAGCACTAGAGCTTGTGGAACATTTGCTCATGATGACAGCTCCATCAAATCATTTGGATGAACCTTCTACCTTTTAAGATAAATAGAGCATTAAAAATGCATGTGGGTTTGAGGGTTTTTTTCCTTGTTAATCTGAGCAAGAAGGAAGGTGCTTAGCCTAGGATTCAGTGTGTGTGTATATATATATACACACAGACACATATATATGTATATACATGTGTATATATATACACACACACAGATTTACTCTTAAACCTCATTCTTGTGGGGATCCTTCCTGGGCGATACCTTCCAGCAGAGGAAGACTGGGCAAAATACTCCAAAGATAGTTGTTCTTTGTCAGCCAGCTTTTGAGGTTTGCTACGCTTTTCCTTTTTCTTCTGTTCTTCCTGGTCTTCTACCCATTTTAAACCACATGTGCTTTTTCTATTCCCATACGTAATAGCATGGAGTAACACCTTCACACTTGAACAATCATAAAAAATGCACATTAACTGCTTTCACCTTACAAATTTCTTACCTATTTTAATAGTTTGCTGCTGTCCACAGTTCCACTTTACAGGGTACTCTGTCTTCCATTTTAAGTAAGCTGATACAGTGGTAACACCTAGGCTGCTCAATTTATAATCCTAAATGGTACAGATGTCTTCAAGTTGTTCAGTGCATACAGTATTACTTCACAGATATGCTGTATGTATTTTTAAACTTGGTGCCAAGTTGTTCGGTTTGAAACTGAGCCATAGGATTTGTACTTGCCAATTCTAAATTTAAATGTAATTTATCATGTGTGTCATGCCAGGGAGAACAAACCTGCAGGCATCTGCTCATTCAATGCACCTGCGAGATTTGCTGCTGAGTAAGCTGTACGTGTGTGTATATTTTGTGGCAATGGAAAAAGGAATAAATGGACTGTCAAAGGATTGAAGTCAGTCATGTGAGATGTCTGTATGGTTTTTGTCAGCTTTCTGCTTTGGAAGTCTTGGTCTGGTGGGAGTGTTGTTGTTGTTGTTGTTTTTTGGTTCATTTATTAGGTTCTTGTGTTATTACTCCATCAGCCAGAAGAGGGTAAGGATGTAACTCAGTAATTTTTAAATGGCCTTAGTAAATGTTCGGTTTGGTCATCTGTGTCACAGTTAAGCTTTTAAGAAGCTTGGCATGTTTAGCTGCAGTACTGTATTCACTGCATGTGTCTGCTGGTCACCAGACTCTCTGCAATTTGTGTCATTACTTTGTGCTGGCAATGAGGTGTAATTGCTGGAAAGTGTTGCTCAGTCCTGGCTCTGAGCTCTGTAGGAGAAGCGGCATGCTCAGAAATCTGTGCAAAGACCTTCAGAGGTATGCATTCACCTCTCATTAATTCTCTTCTGAAAGTTTAAGTTAAAATAAGTAAGTTGTCCTCTATCTTCACCCAGCTGCCATCCTTCTCCAGTGCTTTCACCAGCCATGGGCTGCTTTGGTGTTGCACAAGTCTTGTCTTCCTTTTCCTGTGACAGTGAAACTGCAGCTGCTGCTACTTCAACAGCTTTTTTCAACAGCAAGCCTTTTTTCTTTCAAGTCTCAGCACCAGTAACTTCCCTCAGGTGATGCCTACCAGCATCTCGCTCACCAAAAGGCCCAGCCCTTCTGAAAGAGAGAAAGTGTAATGTTTTTACAACCACGAACCTGTTCAGCAAAACATGTTTTCTGATCTTTTCCTTATCTACAGAGTGCTGGGTAGAACTAGGTGACACACCTCTAAAATTAACTTTTTTGTTCTAAACTGTTGACAGAAGGATCTGCAGCTGCCTCTACAACCACATTCAGAAAATACTGTATTTCAGACAAGTGGGTGCAGTGTTCACCTCTTAATGAGAAGGGCTGGGGAAGTTTAGGGGCATTCACATTTTGATTGAGTATTGGGATACTTCCTCTTGTTGGTGCATATACTTGACCAATTCCCATGGGGGTTTTTTTGTGCCTCCTTTTCCAAGCAATGAACTACTCTTTGTGCAGCAAACCCTGTAGGTTTCATGTCATGACCTCAGCTTTCTGTCAAGACAGTAAAGAAGTCGTCCATGCTGTGGTGTTAAAGGATTCTTTTTCCTTCAAAGCAGTAGTGTAAAGCTGTATGGAAATAATTCATCTCCATTGTTAAAGAATTGAGTAAAACCAGGTTTTTTTTTTCCTGGATCTCAATGAATGTGTTTTAAAGGAATGATCCTGATGCTGGAGTAAAATTCTTCACTTCAAGATTTATAAAAATGCAGCTCTGACAGAAGTCTGGCACCCATCTGGTATCAACCCTACTTTTCCAGGATATGGCTCTATGTCCTTTGGATGGATGAACTTGGAATCAAGAGCATTTCTCTGCCGAGTGGCTTTGAATGGCAAAGGATCACTCATGAGGGAAGCATTTGGGGTGTAGTCTTCTTTTAACTTAAAAAGGGCTTGTGTGGACACAGTGTCAGCCCAGCTCCATTTGCCAGTTCCTTGGTTCAGAGCAGAGCTCAGCGCCTGTAGCGTGCGTGGGCTCTGTCCTGGGCCTGGAGACCATCCATGCACATCCCTCTGCTGGAGGAGCAGGAGCAGCCACGTTTGCCAAAGGCTGCTTTCATGTTCTCACCTTGGATTTCAAATGCAGTTGAGCTGAAACAAGAGTGTGTTGCCACCAACACAGACAAGCCTTTTCTCTGTTCTGCCTTCCCATTCCTTTCTTTAAGGATTCTTTCCATCTGAAAGCAGTTGTATGTACACTAATGAAAAGACACCAAAGCTGCATTTTTATGTGATATACCAAATAGTTTTGGAGCTCTGCTCGGGTTTTTTTTTTCCTATTGTGAATAGTTACCCATCTTAACGGAGTTACTGTCTTTTGTCTCTATTTAAGACATGCAGGTATGATATTTTACAAATAATTGTCTGCTTTGTGGGGAGTTATCAGTGTGCCTAGCCTACCTCTGCCCAGAAAGCTCACAGTAGCTGGAAGTACCACATGAAAAGGAGACCCTGCATGATCAACAAATTAAATAAAAATGTCTTTGCTGCATGTTCTGTTTTACAGAGCTGAAAAATAGAACTTCTCTGAAATTTTCTCTGGGTTTTTATTACATCCTTATTCCTAATTTGGGCTGTGTTCCGAGCAGCCGAGTGTGTTGCAACAGAGTGAAGTCCACGGGAGGCAAAGGGGCAGTGCAACTGCCAGCCACATTCGGAAGGAAAAGATAAATGGAAAACTAAGAATAGCTTTGCCCCTTTTCAGGGAGGAACCTTCCATCTGATGAGGCCCTTACTAGCTCACCACAGTGCCTCAGCAGGTGATTCATCCTGTCCTTGCTTTGCAAGTTCAAATTCCCACGTGCCTCCAAACCGTGATGCTATGCAGGAATAGAGAACAGGTGTGTGCCACAGAGGGGTGGATGGACCTGTAACAGAGATGTCAGCGTCAGTGCTTCTGCCTGGAGTGTTCTGTAAGCTGTCCTGGTCTTGGTTTTCCATTTTTAGTGTTTGTTTTCAGGCACGTGGAACGTGAGGTAACGTGCAGTGCAGGGATGACTCTAAGGTTACCTCTGTGTTACATAAATGCCCTGGTTGTGGGAGATGATGCTTGTTCCCCCTGCCCCACGCAGGGCAGCGGGGCTGGCATCCACCACTTGTGGCAAGCCAGCCCTAGAGCAGGCTGGCTGTGCCCCTCTGATACTTGTCCCTGCACATCCTCTGGTCCCTAAGGCATAATTGTCTTTTTTTTTTGGGGGGGGGGGGGGTTGGCTTTTTCAGTGTAGAGCTGTTGCTTTCTTGCAATGAAAACAACACTCTCAGTGTCCTTTTCAGCACTTCTGTTAACCAATCCCAATCTTTAAGGCAAGAGTGCACTAACAGAGGCTACTTTCACCATTTGGGCACTTTATTTCTTCTAATGTAGAACAAGCATGGCAACGCTTCTCTGTGTCCTGAAACTCCATTAAGTACACAAGTCAATAACTCAGACCATGATTAACTTACTGCTTATTAACTTGTTGCTTTGGGTGCTAGGATGGTGCATCCTTTACACTGCTGGCCTTTTCCATCTGGGTAGCAATCAGTATTGCCCTCTGAAAAAGATCAAAGAAAACAAAGACCTTTCCCCTGGTATCCGTTATCAAAATTACAGTCAAGTCAATCAAAGCTTTCTGTTTATCTACCTATGTTTATATTTACATTTCTATTTCTATCTGTAAAGTAGTAGTAGTTTGTGAGTCTTTAGGATTTTATTAGACTCACAGGATGCCCTTTCAATGCATCTTTCAAAATAGTTTCCTTCCAGAGTCCAAGTGTGGACTGACCTCATCTTTAGGAAAAAGTCACTCTTTGCCAGGGAGTAAGAGGCATGGAATTGGTGTTTTGCTCAGTGTTTATCAAGGGGTGCAGTGAATTAGCAGAACATTCTTGTACTCGGTGGAACAGAAAAAGAAAGCTGCTAACAAAATATCTCCATAGGGCATAATTAGAAACAGGAGAGGTCATCTGCATTTCACTAGATTTTTTGCTGCTTAATCCCTCCTTCTAGTGTGTACAGAGCCTGGAAAACTGCTTTTATAATAGCTTTTACTTCTGACTGGTCCCTGAGAGGGAGGCTGACTTCAGCATATCAGAAATGGGTAGAAGAAAAAATATTAATTTACAAGTTGTTGAATAAATAAGCACCCCTGTGGAGGCATATGTTTTTCTGGGTGTAGAGTTACTTTGGCTGGGTAGGGCTAAGGATCTCCTGGCTTGCTTTAAGCTGGGTTGCAGAAACGAGGCTTTTGCGGGTCTGCTCCTACAGTTTCATTCAACAAAGCCCCTGCAAAATCCCTGGGTTATGAAATATTTCCTCTCTGTCGGGTCCCAGACAAGAGATGGCATCTGCAGAGCCAGAAAAGGAAGTCCTTGCCTTATAGAGAGAGCTCTTGGTGTGACACAATGGCTGATATAAAGTGTTGGGGGAGCTGAGTTGAAGGCAAAGGAACAAAGGAAGATCAAGATTCGGTGGCTGTCTCAGGCAAAAGGAAAGTGGAAAGTGTCTTGGGGATGGATAAATTTAAGGCTGCGCTTGTTCTGGCTGGGGTAGGGGATGCTCTCGGTTATCGCAATTTCTCCCGAGAAAACAATGCCTTAGGCGCAAAAATCCAGCAGGAGCTGAAGGAAATTGGAGGGCTTGAGAACCTGGTGCTCTCTCCCGACAAGTGGCCAGTAAGTGACAACACGCTCATGCACATGGCTACAGCTGAGGCTGTCATCACAGGTAGGTACGGCGCGAATGGCAAACGCAGTCTGCAGAGGAGCAGAACTGTCGAGCTGCTGCATTTCTTAGAATAAGCCTGATTGCTGGGGAAGTCATGAGAAAGCATGTCAGAAATGCTGCTTTCGTGAATGATAATGTGCATTAGTTTGGCTGTTCCATGACAATCCTGTGACTGTCTCACAAACTGGGGGGGTTGTCTTGATTTCTGGAGTGTTGAGGGTTTCTTCCTATATTTTCTCTAGAGATATAGTTGGTTAAAGCTTAAAGACTAAAATATCACATGTCCAGCATAACAAAAATAATTGCCAAGTAGATTATCTGTATGCTGGAATACATCAGGGAATAATATAGCCACTAAAGATTCTTCTGTAAAAGATAAGAACTCTTCTGAGTGCATTTTTTACATGTTTGTGTCCAGAACTCCAGGCTGGAGTAGAGTTACCTTAGTACCTCTTTCAGGCTAAAAGCACTAGTACTTTCTCCTCTTTGCTGCCCCTCAGACTAAGGGTTGCATCTGCAAAGCCAGAAAAAAACCTATTTGTTTTATTAGGAGAGCTCCCTGTCTTTAGTCCAAAAAGTATCCTAACATACTGTGTTTATAATGAAATCTGTCAGAATAGTGGAAGTTATTAAGATATGTCTTCTAAAATCACAATGGTTTGAGAGAGAACATTTGTTTTTTCTTAAGGTGGGGGTAGTCTGTTTAAGATAAGACAGTGTTTGTATCGACACCTTACCCATCAAACCAGAGCTTTCTGAGACTGGCGAGATCATAGAAAGTACACCAGAAGACAGTGACCTCTCAACAGTATGCCTCTTCAGAATGATTCAATTTTTTTTATCTCTGTAAAAATATTCCTGAGTTTTCTTAAAACTCATAATGCTGCATAACTGCCAGCAGCAGAAGCTCACAGTGTAGCTACGTATCCTTCACATCAATGAGATTTCCCTTGTGCTAGTGTTTCACTCCTTTATCTGCCTGCTTCCAATCTGCTCTAAATTTAGTATGTAGAGATCAGTTGAAGAGTGTGTAGGACACTTCATACTTGGCTATTAGCTAACCAATGGTTTAAGGGGTAGCTAATACACTAAAGATAAGGGCAAGATGTCAGCCTATCAAGAAAAAAGATGACTAGCATATTTCTGAATATAGGCTATGATTAAATACGTATCATATGTTTCTTGCTTATTGAACCCTCTAAAACCATAACTTCTGGGTAATCAAGTCAGTTAGACCAACAGTAAAATAATAATTCTTTTCTTAAATATAGCAGCCTGTGAATTGCTCTAAAGAAAAAAGTTTAGGCTAAAGTTTCCATTGGCTGTGTTTATCCTACACTCTTATTTCTCCGACCTGATCAGACAAGCATTTTAAAAAGGCGCTTTTATGGGCTGGAGAGGAAACAGCAAGATGGAGCAGGGAATTTTAGTAAGAAATCTTCATTTCACAGCAACACTGGTGAGTGGGATAAAACAAGTCCTTCTCCCTGCTTCCCACAAGGGAAACAAGAACTGCTCCTGCCCGCAGCAGTGGCTCCTCCTGACACGGGAAACGCAAAAAAGCCCCATGGCTTGCCCATGGCCCAGCCTAGGTGCCAAATCACCCACGTCAGCAGAGTGGAACTGAGGAATGGGAACGTCTGTGAGGCTGAAGGCATCTGCCACCAGCCCTGGGGACCTGCCCTAACTGCTGTGGAAACAGATTTTAAAGAGTATATTGGGGGACTGGAA
>VZTI01002192.1:130137-183010 GCA_013397865.1 Struthidea cinerea | reverse complement strand
AAAAAAAAAAAAAGGAGGGGAAATAAGCAGGAAAAATATCTCTGTTGCTCGCTGCCCTGCTCCCTGCACATCCTGTTTGCCTGGCTGGCTGCCTGCTGGCCACAGCATTTCCCGGATGCTCACCTGCGGGCAATTGCGGGATACTCGTAGGCTGGGACAAACGTGCCCGCGGCTTAAAGTCATGCAGTCCCGTTGTCATTGTCGGGGCACTGCCCTCGGGGGAGCTCCCAGCCTGAGGCTGAGGCAGCAGCCGAGCGTGAGGTGCAGGCTTGTGTTAAAGACAAATGCAGTTCTCACCTGGGGAGGGGATTTTGGCCAGCGCTTCGGCGGCTGCACGGTGAGCATCCCAGGAGGGGCATAGCCAAAAGCAACCGGCGCTGTGGGCACTGCTGCAGACCGAAATGGTGCTCCCCAAATCCACCATGTGCCCCGACTGAAAGGTTGATCTGACAATGAAGGATAGACAAAACATCTGCTTCCAGGAGGAATCTGCCTTACAAGGGAGGAACAAGGACAGCATCATCAAACCCAGGGACACTATCCCTGTGATGACAAAAGCCTTTTCCTCTCTTACTTACAAAGGGGTTTAAAAAAAATAAGAGTTCATTTCTAAAGAAAGAACCTGTCCTATTGATGGCTGAGACAGCAATCTGGCTCCAGGCATGGGTACCATGGTGGGTTTGAACAGCTTGGAGGTGCTGGACCACAGGGACTCTGGCTCTGGGGACAAGGTTTCTGCAGGAACTGCCAGGCAATAAACCCTGCTCTGGCTCCCATCTGGATAAACTGTGACACCTGGCTCCTAAATCTGGAAAGAACTGGCAGCTTGAAAGTGTCTTGTTTCTTTCAGATTATATGTGGGATGGCCAGTATAACTGGTAGGGTATTATTTTATGTGAAAGAAGACGAATCTTTGTCCTACCCTTCATCTTCTCTTTTGCCTGCCTCCATAACTGGTACTTCAGAATGTCTCTGGCTTCTGGGACTCCAAACTTTCTCTTGAGTTTAACTGTGGATATCCAGAATTCACCATCTCTAACAAAATGAAGATATTTTTAGAAGAACTTCTCCTGTTGTGTCACTCAGCCTGTGCAACTAACCAAGTATTAAATGGAGTTTCTCTGAGTATGTAGAAAATATGTAAGTGGATAACTCACTTTGGCCTCTGTTTCCACTGATTACACAGCTGTAATAGATGCCAGTGGAAGGTTTTCCTTGACAAGAGTCAAAGGCAGGACTCTCCAAGACCAACGACAGACAACACCAGCCAAGAGAAGCAGCAATACTGAAGAAACAGTATATGTTTAACAGGGGGAAGGTTCCTCCTTAGACAAGACTGTAGGACTTGGTAAAAATAATCTATAAACAGATATTGTTAGTGAATTTATTACAGAGAGAAATTTATGTGCTGGAAACTGCCTTCAGGCAGTAGGGCTTTACTACTCTTACTGAGTTTTCATACTATTTTTTATAAAAGCTTACTGTTAATTATATTATAAGATATTTGGATCCCTTCATGAAAGACCTACAAATTTTAGACAAAATTTAGATTTAAAAATACAAAATACAGATTTAAAAAAGGAGGTTGCTAATTTGCTTTTGTATCTAGCCATACATACCTCTTAAAGTAATTCTGCAATGTGGTAATTAAAAAAACCAGGGCTTTCATTTTTAGATTGGATTCACATCAGCAAAGGCAGGGGCTGAGCCAGGCACAGTTGGCTTTACCCAGACCCCATGGCAGCCACACTGTCACCAGACAGTTGAACATCTCTGTAACGACTTCACACCACAGAGCTTAAATACAGGCCCTCAGCAGCTAATGTGGATTAACAGAATGCTTCATCATTCCAGTGAAGGAATTAAATGTGGAAAGAATGGAGGGAAAGGTGAGAATTGAGAGTCAAGACCATTCTCCCTCCAGCCTGTTGTCATGTTGTGTAAAAGTGTGTTGACAGTGGCACCAGAAATATGACTTGGGCTATTGGAAGTGGAAACAGGAATATTTCTCAAACGCATAGTGAGCTTGCTTGCATGTTTTCTGTGCTTTTTTGCTCTTCCGCCTTCACACAACAACCTTTTCTTCCCTCCCCTGAGCAGATTACTGGTGTTTAGAAGACCTGTACCGGGAGCTGGTGAAGCGCTACGTGGATGCTGTTGACAAGCTGTCGGGCAGGCGGCCAGACCCCGCCACCATCGAAGGCTGCAGGGAGTTAAAACCAGACAACCACCTTCTCGCTTGGCACACCCCCTTCAATGAAAAGGGTACGGTACTGCTTTCCTCTTAGAGGCCCTGGCTAGAACAATGCGTGCTCTCGGCGTTTGTGGCTACATGGAAAGTGTTTCCTTTTTCCCCCAACATCAAAGGCCACTACCCCTGAAACGTTTCCATGTTCGCCTGAGGATGACAAGAGATCTGCCAAGAATTCCTTCTGTAGGGCACTGTGTCCTCTTGTAAGCGAACCCCTCCCTCTTTAACATCTATTTAAAGAGACTTTGTCCTTGGCTCTGTGCCTCAGGGTCCAGATCTTTGTCCTTGAATTTAATGGTTATTTTAAGAAATATTTTCTGCCATTTTTCATTTAAACGTTTGTAGACTTGGGTCTTTTCAGTCATACCAGATCTGAAACAAAATGCCAAGCGTGTAAATTGCTCTAAGCACCAACACGTTCACTGGAGGGAAAGCAGAGACTTTTCTCCATTTGGATGACCTGCTAACAACTATGATTGTTTTGTTGATAATCCCTATTATTCCTAGCCTGGTTTACCCACACCTGACCCTCTCTTTCCTTCTCTTTATGATCATTTACGTTTACAATGAATAAAATTTCCACTTCAAGTTAAATAACGCACATGCAGCTATGTGCACACACATACACATACAGTGCAATTAATCTTGAAAGGCTGTAGAGACACCCCGTTATCAGAGGAGGGAGGCCCAGGCAGCCATAAAACGGTGTCAGCTCGCACCAGCGGTGGCTGTGTCGGTGTGACACTCAGCCACTGCAGAGCACACGGGCTCAGCTGAACTGCGCATTGATGCAACACCGTGGCAAAGACCCGGTGGCACCGTGCCATGGCTATTTCTGGGTCTCTGCAGCCAGTTTTCTCTGACGAAAAAAAGCATCTCTCACTTGTACCCCGCTCCTCACAACAGCTGCTGGGAGTGAAAAGGGTGTATTCTTCCCACCCTGCTATCAGCCAGCCAGATCTGAGAAAGTGCCCCTTTGGCACTTGTCACGTGTTTTCTGACTGACAGTGGATAAAATTTGGTGAAAATAATCGTGGGAGCTGCTGTTGGCCCTAGGTAGGTCTTAACATTGTTCAACAAGCAGTTGAGTATGGCTGTTCCCTGGTCCACTGCAGTGTTGGAGCTACATCTTTTCTTTCAGCCTTCCTCCTCCCCAGATTTCCATGATGGACTATCTACTTTGGGGATACTCTGGGCTAGAAGAATCTATAATTAATTTCTACCTTGAGATCTGGCAGCTAAAAGCCACCTTCTCCATCTGGTCTGACAAATAAGCATCCTGAACATCTCAAGAGGCCTTTTTTTCACCCTGAGAGCAGAAGAACCAGTGACCTGAATGGAGATGTTCTGTCTACTATGGGACCCAACAGTGCTATGGACCTAATTAACTTTTAATTGAATTTGCACAAAATTCTTCTTGAGGCGAAAACTTGCCACAGGCATTGAATGCCTGGGATTGAATGCCTTGCAGTCAGATTATATTTTAGATGGGCTGGAACCAAAAGGCTGATTTGCTGTGGGCATTCTATCTTATCTTGCTTCCAGCAATAATTCATGTGCCAGCCTTCATGGACTTATTTTGGGTAATTTTGCATTGCTTATGGATGCTTCTCTGCTCAAATTCTTGTGGGTTTAGTCAGCACACTGAATCCCTAAATCAAACTGCCCAATGTGTCTCTGCCACCTCATGTCATGCTCATTGCCACACTCGTTGCAGAGACACCTGGGTTATGTTAGAGGCTGGTGAGATTCCTGTGACCATCAGAAAACCTGCCCAAGATTGTCCAACACCTTCCATTTTAAGAGCTTGTTTACAATTTACAACATGGATAAGCGCAAGGCTAACATTCTCTCCATTAAGTGTTTGCCTTTCTTTGTCTGTCAGTCTTTGCTTAAAGTTTTGATGCAGATGAGTCTGCTGTTTCTGAGACATGGTAAAAATGTTTTGACCCATTGCCAAAACTTCAAATTGTTCAGAAGAGAATCACTGATGTTGTAGAACTGGAACCAAAATCTGAGTAAGGTGGTACCCCCTGAGCCAGAGATTTGCTTTTGGAGCCACTGCGAAAAGGCCAGTCAAATGGTGGGTCAAACAGCTGGGCTCTACCTGTATCGTGCGTATTTCAGACCGAGACTGAAATAAAGACCAGCATCCAAGCAGGTCTTTACTTGCAGCTGTGGAAGCAACTTCTGGGCTTCCTAGAAGCACTTGAGAACAGTGCCCTTTTGCTGGTGGTATTGACAGAGAAGCATGAGGGAAAAGTGTGAGGAAAAATGCAGAAAGTTGAGGGGAAAATTAAAGAGAAGGTTGCACAGGAGATAGAGGTTCTGGGCTCTAAGTTTTCATGCAGAATTATCTGTAGTCACAAAAGATACATCCTCCTCAGGACTTAGCAGTCATTACCCTAATCTTCGTTATTCTACAGGTGTAGAGTGAAGAAAATCACACTGAGGTATGACGTACTAAAAAAGAATAATGTAGTGCCTGAAGGAAAATGACACTGGGAAACATGGATAAGTACAGCAAAAATTCATTGTCTCCTCTAGGACAGCAGCTAGGGGCTTCAAATGAAACTAAGAGGTCATGAGCTCAAAGCAAGCAAAAAAAAGCACTTCTTCACACACCTACATAAGCTGCATAACTATTTTCCAATGCCAATTTGCAGATGCTACAGTTCATGTTAGTTCAAAAAAGAGCGGGGCAAATTCACCCAGGGGAAATCCTTCATGGGTTTTTAAGCAGAATGATGAATAGCCAGCTGCCTCCTGGATCAGGGAGACAAACTGTCAGCAGCTTAGTTAGTGCAAAGGGATAGTGTCATTGTACTTCTCTTTTACTCTGTTTTAAGTATCCTCTTCATGGTCAGACATGATAAGTTTGGCTTGACCTTTGGTGATCATGGAGGACAGTCCTTATGTTGTTACATGTGTCACCCCTGCTGCTCAGACCAGTCTCGCTGTCCCTTATGTCCTTGGTTCAAATGGTAGACGTGAGACATGGGAGTTAACAGCTCCCTGAAGCTCTGTCTGGGTTTAATGTTACTCCATGTGATGGAATTTTTTGTTACCAAGTTTACTGGTCTAATTCTGCAGAAGGTTTTAATGGAACTTCCCAGACTGTAGGAGCATAATGAAGTGGGAAAGAGAAGCTCCTCCAGACCAGCAGTCAGATTACGGTAGTAAATCTTCCACTTTGGATACACTGAGAAATGTTATTTAATTAGCAGCTTTGTGTAGTGCAAGAGCCTTCCCTCTTGGATAACCAGCATGGATTGTGTCCTTTGGAGAAACCAGGTTTGCATAGTGAAGATTCTCATCTGCTACTCTGTGGCAGCAGGTGGTTTAATGAAGAGTTTGGTCTTGCAAGCAGGAGGAGATATTTTCTCCCAGTTGAGTGGTGCCCTGGAAAACTGGATTTCGTTCCTGACTCCTCCTTGTGGTTTCTGTGTGATCTGTGGGATTGGCAGACAGTTTTATCTGCTCCTGGATAGCTGCTCTCAGGGGAGAAGAAGAACTCTTTTCCTAAGAGGGAAATTCAGATATCGCACCTGGAAATGCCAGTAGGTGGCTTATGTTGGTTTGGCTCAGGCTTCAGTTTGGCTTGAAGTAGATCTCCCTGCCACCCTCACTACCCCACTTGTATCACACTCATAATCTTAGGACATTGGAGCTGGAGCCACTTGGGATGAGACTAAATGGCAAGAGGTGTTCCAAAAGAGCCCCTGCTGCTCTCACAGCAGACAAAGCCCAGTGGAGCAGCTGAGGGCCCTTCTGCAGATAAGTGACTGAAAGCCGTGACCCTGGCTCCTTGGCATCTGCTGCTTCAATTCACTCTGGCCCCTGAGTTGCTCCTACTATGCCATCATACACACTCATGGACATACAGCCTTTCTCCATGCTGCCTGTCTGGGAAAGACAAGGAGATTGGGCTCCTAATGAAGGTTCACATAGGCTAAAATTAGGTAGCATAAATATGCCTCTTATCTTCCAGGAACCAAGTAGAGAAATGCTGATTGCTCTCAGCTATTCCCAAGGTCACTGGGAAGTGTGATTGAGCAAAGACAGTGCTGAAAAATGCTAAGTACTTTGAAAAATCAAAGCCTATCCATCTCAGGGTGGTTGCCTGCAATGAGTTAATACTTTTTTGGGCATTGGCTCACCAGCTGCAAAGAGGAGATAATCACCTCACTGGTGCCTTGTGAAGATAAGCTCATTAAAACTTCTCTGGGATCCTGATATTACTGTGATAAGTACTGCAGAGAAACTCATTAATAAGTTTAACTCCATTCAATGAAGTGTTTAAAAGTTGAACACCTGGGATCATGCACTCAATGCTGAGGGTTAAAAGAAATTCTGAATTAGCTATTCAATAAATAAATTCTCTGCTGCACAGAGGTGGTTGCTCCCAAGACCAAGCTCAGTAAGTGTAGGCTGTAGCACAACAAGCACTAATTTGAGGTTGCATGGGAAACTCCAGCTCTGACATTGCCTAACTTTGTAGGATTTGGCTCTGTAGCCTTTACTTTCTTTTGGACACATTATTTTTGTATGTAGCAGAAACTGGTGAGGCTCTCCAGGATGAAACATGCATTGAAACTGAAAGGTGAACTGTGAGGCTTGTATAAAGTGTTTTAATTGTGTGCTTACACCTATAAAATAAGGGCATGGGGAAAATGTATCTGTTTCTCAAAGTTCTATTTCTAGTGCGGACACCTGGAGCAAGCAAAACAGCAGTGTCAGCCAAGAATGAGTGAAGATGGTGATGCCATGATGATTTTTTGCCTTTCTTTTAAACCCCTGTTATGCCTTTTTACAACTTCTGTATCCTTAGTGCTTTAGCCTACGTTCTTGGACTTGTTTGTTAAGCTAAGAGACTGAACATTTTAGAGGTTTCGTAGTTAGGGAGCAATATGCCTCAGACCCCAAAGTCCTCTCCAGAACACACGTTGTAAACTAAGATAGAACCATCCAGGGGAAGGTTCCTTGGGGAGGGGGGGCTCATTCGAGCCTCCCATTGGGGAATTTTTGATAGATATGCTAATTAGTAAGACCTATAATGTTATACCAGATCTTTTGGGGTGTGCATTGCGGTGTGCATGGAGGTGCATTTGACCTGGACGTCGTGCACCTAAGGATCCTTAAAATAAATACCAAGGTAAAATCCCTTTTTCCCTTCTAACCATGTTTGACACTTGATTTTAAGACCAGGAAAAGGCATCAGTGGGATGAGAATTTGGATCAAACAAGTGCTGTGAACAAGAGAGAGCACTGCTTTCTGAACCCACTGTGCTCTTCATAGCACTTGTTTATATTGGAATATACCTGTAAAACCAGAATGACTATGTAGGAGCAAAATCCCTCGCAAGAAACTTTCAAAATTTGTAACTCATTTTGCATGTTAATTTCCCATTCCCTGAGGAGCTCCCTTCCCACACATGAACTGAATTAATGAAGTGTGCTTGTCTCACATTTTATCAACGTATTTGTGTGAGATCAGTCTCCTTTTAAATGCTTGGTGTTATCCTTTTACTTTAGGTTCTGGATTTGGCGCTTCCACAAAAGCCATGTGTTTAGGGATGCGATACTGGAAACCAGAAAGGCTGGAGTCACTTATTGAAGTGAGCATTGAATGTGGACGAATGACTCATAACCATCCCACAGGTAATGCCTGCACTCTGACATCCCTAAGGCAGCTTTGCTCTTCTGCAGGGACTAACATGGCTCCTGTGAAACGCCCTGGTTAAACCACTTCTGCTTTGCAGGCTCCCAGGCCTCAGTTTGAACTTTGCTTGGTTAATACATACATGTGTATGTTACTTATATAGGCTGATACAGCTGCTTGTATATTACGCTGACAGCATCCTCAGGCACAGTTGTTTTCTTTCCTAAAATCCCAATATGTAAACACTGCCTTGTCCAAAGCATGTTCATGTTAGTTGCCCTGGTCAAATTTTAGGATTCATATATACCTAGATGACTCACTGTTACCATGCAAATTTATGGTTCAGGGGATAACAGCATTTTTCTCTTGGCAGGTTTTGTCATATCCAATCACTGTAGGTGAAGGTAGTAAGCCAAAAAAACCTAACTCCACATATTTTAGGATAGAATCTGAAACATTTTATAAACAAAACCTAAATAAGCAGATTTAATGTTGTTTTTAATATTCAGGTCTGTCATTTTGATAATTTTATGCTATGTAAACATGTATTCATTCTGTCTGTTTTAAACAGCAATAAATAAAACCATAATGAATGGTGACGTGTTCAACACGCTCAGTGCTATGAAGCAGTCAGAAAAGCCATCAGGATGGCCTAAAATTAGGGGAAAAGGGTTCAAAATAAAGCGTAAAATTAAGCTAGTATGTAAAGTCTGTGGTGCATTAGCAGCCATAAGACTGCTTGCAGTCTGTGTACCTCCTGCCAGAAAGGGCTTATGAGACCCAGAAAATGGCAGCAAGGAGGATCCAAGTTGTCAGGCACCTTCCATACAATGAGACATTACATCCAGAGTTTTCAGCTGGGAAAAGAAACAAGTGGAACAGCGGGGAGGCAGGAAGTAGAGGGGTGGAAGGGTCACATGCACCTCACTGCTATCCTGAAAGGTGTCAGTGAAATGCCAGTTGTGGTCCTCATAACTCAAAGACTCAGAAAACCCAACCTGTGTGTCAGTCAGGACTGAAACAAGCAGACAAAGGAAATACTTACCCATGTTATACACAGTGAAGCCTCAGACCTCACTGCTACAGACAGCTGCAAAGTCTACAGATATGCCTGGGTTCAAAGGAGACCAGGCAAAGAGGCTGTCTTGTCAAAATCAATCGAGCCATGTAATTAAAATGGCCCCTAAGCTAGCCTAGTTGCTCTGGCTATAATATTGGTGGCTCTGGGGAATGGAGAAGCCAAACCACTTGGGCTGATTGTCTTGCAGAGGCAGACACCTTGGCCAGGGTGTGTTTTGTTCCCCAATGAGGGGCAGCGTGCTGTGTTAGGGCTGCTGTGAGCAGGGGGAGCAGCGCAACAGCAACAGCCTGCGGAGGGGGCAGGAGGAGACTGTCAGCCACCAGAAAACCTTCAGGGCACACCCCCGCCTCTGCCACCCTCTGGCTGAGTTGTCCCACTGCCCCCTGCTAGACCTTTGATTCACACTCTAAACCCTCTGCTGCCACCCTCATGGTAAATGTGGCACCCAAGGATCTTTGTGGCATCTGGGCTAGATGCTGTCTACCTGAGTGAGACCCTTTGGGCTGGCTCTACACAGGCTTTTATTCTTTATGAAAACATCTACTGGACTCTAGTTGGATGTGACTTGGGCCTGACCCAGTATTGCAGGTCTTGTGGCAGAGGAAATTAGTAATCACCTCTGGACTTGTCACCTCCTAAAATAATTTGGTTTTACCTTCAGCAAAACACACAAAGTTCATGATTGCCTCTATGCAGGAGTGGACACTTTTGGATCCATGCACTGAGAGAAGCACAGAAAGCATCAATACTTTGCTCACCTGGGATTTATTTAAATGACTGACTGGTTTTCTTAAGCTTCTTTTGCACACTGCACCAGGTTAGTGTTGTTGCCCTTGACAGAATGCCAAGAGCACAAGCAAATACAAGAAATGAGCCCTACTGTTTCTGGTGGCATGGAAGTGTTGAGTACCCATCAACAGTTATAATATTTATAATATTTACAATGTTGAAATATTTGTAACCAAAGTAGAAGACCAGTGTATCGTTCTTGGACAATTTCTTCTTTCCTCTAAGGGGACATGGGTTTGTTCCCTTAGAGTCAAATGAGCCAGAAATAGTGTTAGATCTAGCAACCACCACTCTTGGGCTAGATGATGCTGTAAACAAGCTGATACAGCTTGTAATTGAATCACTTTGTACAAGTCAATTATTTCATGTGACTTCAATTAGAAGATTTTCAGTATCACATTGGTGGATGATGTTTATTTTTGACCCCTACCTCAATTTCTATCACATTACACCACTGAGAGCAGAAGCTCCCTTCTATGTAATGTAAGTCGCAAACCAATGGGAACCATTCATTAGCCAATAATCTTGACATGCCACGAGTCAGGCTGCAAGCAGGCAGAGATGGGTTGTGTGCATTTGCTAATCTACCTGACAGCCATGAGGCATTCCACTGGTGATTTTATGAGGAACAACAAGGACAGCAAGGATGGTACCAGCACAGATGCACACTGGTAATCCTTGTTATTTGTGAATTCCAGGTTTTCTAGGGTCCCTTTGCACAGCTCTCTTTGTGGCATATGCAATACAAGGGAAACCCCTTGCACAGTGGGGAAGAGAGATGATGAAGGTTGTGCCGATGGCTGAAGAATACTGTAAGAAGACCATCCGTCACATGGCAGGTACCGAGTATGAATCCAGAGTTTATTTTCTTAAAGCTATGTTTAGCTGGAAAGGCACTGAAGAAATGTCACTCCCTAGTCTTTCCAACTTGCTGCTTTCCCTGTTCTCCTCCCTACACAGGTTGTCCTCCTGCTTTCTCTGCTCAGAGAAGTAAGCTCTTTACAGGTGGTGCCACCTTCTTCTACCACCAGTTAGCTGCCGGGTGTATTGGTGGCAAAAATACAAAGCAAAATAGCAATGACCGTGCCCTACGGCACAGTTTTATTTTTAGGGAATCTTCAGAGATTGCTGTCAGGGGGAGGAAGGAAATTATATTTAGCAGGTTATTAGGCAAAGTGACTGCTGGATATTAATTCTTCAGCTGCCTTCCATCAATTAGTGCAGTTCAACATCTTCCAGGAAAAAAACCACTGGCACTCCTCATCCTGCCAGGAAAATTTCACCTGCAGGTGCCTCCTAAACAAGAATTAGCTTTTGACCACAAATTCAGATTTGACTTGTTGCTTTTCTGAACAAATATTTAAGATACAACCTGTTGTATCCTTGTTTTTAAACCATGGAGTGTCACACAACTACTGAACTTGATACTACTACTGTATTATTGCTGTGTATGTGGTCTTTGGGGCAAAGGTACTTTAGTCCCCTCTTGCCAGGGAGTGATGTGTTTGTAACAGTGAGACCTGCCATGGACAGACGAGTATCATTACACTGAAACATCAAGGAAAGAGATTGGGACAGCTGTTGAGAAAGACTGAATTCAATAGAAATCTTTACTCATGAGCACTGAGAAATTAAAACTTCCCCCTGAAGAAAAGCTGCTGCTTTAAAATCCGAAAGGAGCACCAGGAGGGCTTTCTGAAAGACCCTGTGTTTTCGTCTGCGCCTCACTGCACACCAGGATTTTTTTAGCAGAGACCCATGAGGAGCAGGTGCAGGATTAATGTGATTGAGCGTCTCTCTGAGTGGCTTCGCAGCAGGTCCCTGTCACTCCGCCCTAGCAGGACCCCTCAGCGTGGAGATATGTGTGCTGGACTCCTGAGGCATGCCCTCCAGCCAGTGCCCGTATTGTTGAGCTTCATCCTATTTTGGTAGTGGGAAAAGTGTCCTGCATTAAAGTTAAGCTCCTTGGCTGCTGAGATGCACTGCAAAGAAATCCTGCCAAACAGAGTCCTCCGGTTTTAGAAAATCCTATTTTAGCTATATTATCCCCCATGGATAACAAACAGAGAGTTTGTTATCCATGTCACAGAGAGGTCGACTCTACACCCCTCTCTGATATCCAATTGCGATTACTGCCAGATAGTTCCATGGACCTGAATGTGACCATCATCTCGGCTGGGCTCGAGGGAAGGTGCAGAGCCTTGCTAGGGTTAGTGGCATGGGATTCTGATCATGCTACAGGTCCACCCAATAAAAATCTCCTTCAACTGCTTGATCCCTCTATTTCTGAACCTGTGGAATAATCACACATCCTTGTGTGTTAAGGTGCTACACAGAAAACATTCATTTTTGAGGCAGTTATGGTTTATTGTCATGGGAGAATTAGAAAAAAACCACAACCAAACAAAAAACCAACAAAAAAGAAAGAAACCTGTCAGGTCACTCACATTTCTAGAAACAGGCATAACCAGCTGCTGTAGTGGGTGTCGATAGTTTACATTTGCTTCGCTTACATTTGTTTTCCTCTAGATGCTGTAGATGCATCTAGATGCTCTCCTTGGCCTGATGGCTGTGAGTGCACTGTCACTGTTTTTCTAAACACCTCCCTTTTTTTAGGGTTATGGTGAATGGTTTCTTTGAAATGAGGCCAAACTGGGTCATAGACTCAGAAAAAGGTGGATATTTCCAGGTGTCTCGGGCATGTGGTTGAAGGCTCATTGCTGGCTAGGGCTGGGGCACTGGCAGCCGACAACTTTGTGAAAGTATCAGATCCTTCAAAGCAGCTTGGATTTTTACAAAAAAGCCCCTACTTAAAGGTCTTGATTGCCAAAGAGCATCACCACTGTGGCATTTTAGGAAAAGAAGGAAAATCAGATTACATCGTTCAGATGAATGGTTTGGTTGTGTGTGTGCTTCTCAGCCACTTGCAGTACACACCACTGAGCAGCCACGCAGGAGAGAAAGTGGGAATGTTATCTTTTATTTCACACCCATAGTCCCATCCCAAACTGCTAGTTTGCCTTGGCATACTCAGCCATCTGGGCCACCTCGCTGTTCTCTAACTCCTTATCCCCCTCAACTTGCCAGGCAGGGTTTCCCTCAGGCCTCAGTTCTGCAGGCAGGTGCAGGTGTATGTGCTTAACAGTTCAGTGTGACTGACTTAGATGCCTTTTTAAGCCCTTACGAAAAGGGTGAACCAGAGCATTGGCTTGAAAATAAACTAAATTTAGTATGTTTATTTACATGCGGAACATTAAGCATGATTAGAGATCACTTTCCAAAGTGACAGAAAAGAAGGAGAAAGACATATGGTTACTAAAAAAGGCTTACTTCTATAGGCACAGATAGCAGATGTGTGTTATTTATCCCTTTTGTTACATTTGAAATGTATTATAATATATGCAAATGGGAATTTTGGGCTTTCCTATCTGTTTTTTCCTGAACAATCACACAATAAATGCAATGAAAATAGAACAGAAACACTGGAGAACTTATGTGATTAAAAATTGCTAACTGAGGTAGATGGCAATTTGTATTTAGGACATGGAAGCATTTTTAGATATTCTTTAATCATAGTGAAGGAATAAAAACTGATAGAGAATTGATTATTTTCTTTTTGTTGACTCTCACATTTTCCTTGGAGTTCTCTTCACTAAATTCTTATAAAATTTCATCTTGATATATCTAAATGCCATTAAAATAGCACAAAATTCTGAAAGTATTTTCTTCATTGCAGCCTCTGTTTTCAATTAGATGTCCCACTCCATACATATTTCGTATATATGCAGTACATTACTGTAAAATACCTGGGGTTTCATGCCAGTCAATACTGTCATTATCCTTAAAATATGTTAAAGGAGAACTCAAAATGTTCTCGAAATGAAATACTACATCATTAATTTCTTTTGCTTTCAGAATATCAGGAGCACTGGTTTTACTTTGAAGCCAAGTGGCAGTTTTATTTGGAGGAGAGAGAAATCAATGAGGAAAATCAGAATCAACCTGTCTTTCCAGCCAACTATGATGCAGAGGAGAGAGAAAAGGTAACTGCAACTTCCAAAACTTCTTGGGATGGCTCTGAACCAACAGAGGTATTTTCAAAGAGACAGACCACTATTTTTCAACTGATTTCACTGCCAGAGTAGTCAGGAATTTTTTTTTTTTTCTGAAATTTCGAGAAAGAAAAAACAACTCCCATCCTCGGCTCAGGTACATGTTAGCTAAAAAAAAAAGCAGTTGCCACCAGTCCTGGGTTTGCTGCAATGGGAGAAAACAGTGCAGAGAGGCAGACTTAATGGTCTGGTACCCAGAGCAGGTACAGGACATAGGCCATGGCTATCTGAAGGTGGAAAAGGCAAATGTCTTGCCTGGGGCTCTCATTAAAGCCTAAGGAGCTATGGCCAAAGTCCCACAAAAATACCCCCAGGTATTAGAAGCTGGATTTGGTCACATCTAGTGGAGGGTGTCCTGGTCCGTGGCAGGGGATTGGAACTCAATGGTCTTTAAGGTTCCTTCCAACCCAAACCAGTCTACAATTTTTCAGTTCTTCGAGCAGAAGACAGACATCCCAAGTGATTGATTCTCTGCCAACTTGGGCTGTGCCAAGCTAGTTTTAAGTGTCTTGAGAGATGGTGTTTCACCACATTCCTTGAGATACTATTTTATAGTGTACATGATCTTTTCTTTGCTGGTTGTATCTTCTTAACTCGAGAGAAATAATGTGTCCTCTTCCCTGGTGTTTACAGCTATCTGATACATGCTGGCCCGTCCCAAAGCTCTCCACTTAGCAGCTAAGCAATAAGTATGTGGTTCTTGTCACCTTTTGCCATAAATCAATTTTTTTTCCCCGATTATTTAAGCATAGTTCCATGCTCAGAAGTCACTTCGTGTATTTTTGGGTGATTATCTGTGCAGTGAAAGGTGCCTGTGGAAGTCTGATTGACTGCAGGTAATAAGAAATTGCTCACTCTAAAGAACAGATTCCCTTCCAGATTTATTTTACTAAGCAGTGCCATGAATTTGCTACTAGTTTTATATTCCTTCCAGTACCACTGGAGTCAAAGCTTTAGGAGAGATTAAACCAAAACAGTAATTTCGCATGATCATTTCGAGAGAGAACTGAATCAATTCCTAATGCAGAAGCAAAATTCACCTTCATTACCCTAGCTCAACGGTTTTGGCCTATTGAACTATTTATTTTGATGAACAAGAAAGGAAAAATGGTGCTTGACCCTCAAACTCCACCAGCAGGCAGAGATCACAGCCTGGCAGAAGTGGAGACACTTCATCAGTGTGCTAATAGCCATGGAAAGAGCAGACAAGGAGAAGGTAACCATTCTGCCTGCCTTTTTCCCAGGAGTGCTCTCCTTTTGCCTTTCCTCCAGACTAGCTGTCCCCTTGTGTTTGGGAGTACAGCCATTCGCCTTTCCACATGCAGTTAATAAAGCACCAGCATCTGGCACAACCCTTGCCAACAGGTCACCATACGCATGTTCCTGTTTGGCCAGGTGCGCCTTTCTGCAGTCACAAGGCCAGCTGTACGTGAAAGCGAAGCCCTCAAATGTGGCTTGGATTGATCCAAGCATGTTTCAAAGGCAATTTCCCTCCCAAAAAGGAATCACACCTTGAAATGCTTAGCAGCAAAGGCCACATTCCCTATGAGCTGGTATATATAATTTTTCAGTGATGTGCTTTTGGAAGATGTTAGATACACGGTGCATGGGCAGACATTGCTCAACATGTGGGATCAGCCTTGATTCTGCAAACAAAACACTTGCCTGGCTCACTTTTCTGTGATGGACACAATGTGCTATAAAACGAGGGAGGAACCAAACCAAAGTCATACAGGACAATTAGACTGTAAGGACCTTGTTTCCTTAAGATGGAGTTGCTTAAACCAGCAGTGTGAAAGAACCCAGAAAGCAGGGGGAAAAAAAGAATGGAAAGGGAGCGCTAGCCAGCAGCGGGTCAGCTCCTGAAGGGTGAGGAAGTCAGAGGCAGCTGTAAGTACTGGCGGCAGGGGTTGACAGCAAGGAGGGGATGAGAGAATTACCTCCTGGGCTTGGCAGCAGCTCAGTGCCTTCAGCAGGAGAGTGCCTGCTGACACCCCATCCAAGTACTAGGTCCTTGCCTGCCCAAGGCAAGCTTGGGCTGGTGCCACAGCAAGGCACAGGGCTGCACAAAGGCACTGGAGCTGAAAGAAGAAGGAAGAAGTTCGGGAAGTGCTGCCTTGGTGCAGTTAAGTCCCACCAGGTTCAGTCCTAGGAGAGCTATCCCCAATGTAAAGCTGTTTCAACACGGCAAGATGACATCAGACATGTGCAGAACATCAGGGATGAGGAGGAATAACCAGAGTGACACTTGAGCTGCCTGGCTGCACACCCAGAATAGCCCCTCCGTGCTGAGCTCTCCTGCCTTTGGTAGCATTGCATGTGTGTCCGTGCTGCTCCACTAGCATCCCAGCCACAGCAATAAGGCTGGAAATTTGCCTGGGGCAGAGGACAGCATATTTATAATCTCTCTAAATTGTGGGGGAAAAAAACCAAAACAAAAAAAGGAAGCAGCAGAGTGAAGCTGTAGTCGGACTCTGCCTTGTTTGATGTATGTGTAGATAAACCTCAGCCAAGTATGAAATGGCTGAGGTGAAAGTGAATAGAGAGAAATGCAAACCCTTCATACATGTTGCAGAAGCCAAGAGCCAGCCAACCAGCAACAATTCAACTTGCCATGATGTAAGGTAAAGTTCAGGAAATAAAGCTGCCCATTTCTTAATAGGAAGGTATTTTTAAAATATAAATTTGTTAGTGTTGAGATAATTTGGGGATTTGGGGCTGGAGGTACCTGCTCTAGAGTAAATCCAATTTTCCTTTGTAAACCTCACTGTGGGTTTGGAGTTCTTTCTTCTTCCTTCTTCTCCTGTCGAAAAACTGTTTCTTACATTTGCAAATTATTTTCCCTTTTGTTCAACAAGTGCTTTTAAAAGAGGAGAGAAAAGGCTTGGCAAGAAAAAGACAGAGAAAGGGGCTTGAATTAAAATAGTCTGAAACTAAGGCCCTAAAGAAATTACTGAATCAGAACATTTTCACCCCCTATGAAAACCTGGCTAATGAAACATTTGCAAATGTGCAACAAGGGGAGCTGAAAATATTTCCCAGAGGCAGGAAGAGGACTGACAACGTACGTCCTTACCAATCTTAATTTTTTATATGCTAAGGAATTTCTAGGATGTGAACTTGAACTCTATCTTGATCTACTTTTCGGCATTTCTGGCTTGCTTAAACCAGCCTCTTGGCCTGCCAAGAACTTGCTGCATTAAGCTGGAGTGCCGGCTTACACCAGCACCTCGGGCATCACCGGGGCTGCTGGAGCTGCCGCCGTGGCTCGCCCCACGCCGCACACGGAGGAGCCGGCAGCACAGCACAGCCCTGCTGCCCTTTCCCAGCCCAATGAGCCATTCCCACCCGGCAGGGGGGACTCCAGCCCGGCGTGGCCCAGTGCCCCAGGCCTGCAGCTCCAGTGCCCTGCCCTGACGGTGCTGTCTCTCCCGCAGACCTACAGGCGGTGGAGCTCCGAAGGCCGCGGGGGACGACGAGGCCACGACGCGCCCATGATCGCGTACGACGCCCTGATGGGCTGCGGTGGGGACTGGACGGAGCTCTGCAACCGCTCCATGTTCCACGGAGGTGAGGGTCCCCTCTGCTTCCCACCCCTGCTCCCTCGCCAGGGCCGAGACAGAGCCTTCCTGGCTGTCAGCTGCCTCTGCTGGCCAATCTGCCATGTTGTCTGTAACAGTCTCCCCTCCGGTTTTATCCTCTAAACCCCATTCTTCTGGCAGCAGCTGCCACACAAACCATTAATGGCACTTTTCAAATGTTGCTCCACCTACATCTCATGGTAGAGACTGCCAGAGGTTCATGAGGAGTAAGTCCAGCAGGGCTTTCTAAAGGGCTGACAGTTCCTGACAGAACACAAGCGGCTTTGGCAAAACAACCTTTTAGCTGCACGTAGTGAAACTAAGTAAGGGAGAAAAATAATATAGCACCCAAACAAGTGCCAGCCAAATAAAATCCAGCACTTAGAGGCACACAATTAAGTACTTCTACAGCTTTGTGAGAGAGAACTTTCTTATTAGCAGACGCATAGCTGGGGGGGACGGGGGGGGTAGGACCCCAGCCCTGAACCACCCACTCCCTCCCGATGTGGTGTGGGCCCTTTGCAGGGGCTCTGGGTCTCTCGGCTGCCCCAACACAGTGGTGAGAGCTCACAGTCCCCACTGCAGACCCTGGCAGGCACAAACCCACAGGCACTGCATGCACAGAGCATCAGTGCTCCTCAGCAAGGCTGGATGTTTTAGAGCCTGCACAGTGCTGTGCTGCGCTGTGAGGAGGGAAGGGGCACTCTCCAGTCCAGGACCTTTGTTGTATAGTAGACAACCCTGCAACTATTATTCCCTCCTTTGTTCTTAGGAATGGCTAGCTGCTTGCAAGAGCTGCTGTGCTGGGGTAGATTTTCCCAAAACCAAGTGGGCTCCCAGCCCAGGAGTGCACACCACAGTGGCACCTCCATGTGCTTGCCTTGGCATCACTCTCTTACTTAGGCATCCTCAGCCTTTAGGACTGGCCCAACGTGCTCCCACTGCGCTCCATCAGTGTGGAATATTCCTTCCCCTGCACAGCGCAGTTTTTTGGTTGTGTATGTAAAGGTGACACTAAGAGACCACTGCAACTGTGCTTAAACCTGCAGGGGAGAGCGCGGCTACTGGGTCCATCGCCGGCTGCCTGTTCGGCCTGGTTTACGGCCTGAGCAAGGTGCCCAAGGGCTTGTACCAGGACCTGGAACAAAGGGAGAGGCTCGAGTTCTTGGGCGAGAATCTTTACCGACTATCCATGGAGGAAAAGTAAAGCAGTTTCTGCCATTTTCTCTTTCTATAAAGACTGTGTCAAACCCTGTAGATATCTGACTGGCATTCACAGTGAAGGAAGTAGCCCTGAGTTAGTCTGAAGAGCTCTACGTACATCATGTGCAAGTGAAGATAGCTGAGTTAGACTGATTAGAATTATTAGACTGATTAGATATATGTGATATTTGTGGGTTTTTTACCGATGTAGGGATTTCTAAATATAAGGAGTGCTGCTTAAACCTCAAATGGCAAAAAATAAATAAAACGTCTTTTGACTGATTTCAGTCTAACTTGCTATAATACCACTTCCTAAACAGCTGTTTCCAGTAATTACACATACGAAATTAATTTTCAGAACTAATGCTTTCTTGCAAAACTAATGGTAGTACCCACTTATGGGGATATTCTCTGTATATTTGACAATCCTTTCACCACTGTGTCCCTCCTTGTTCTCAAATCTAATGTGTCTGTGACACTTGTAAACCTAATGTCTCATGGATTAGCTTTTAATGAATCACTGATCCCTGTATCAGCACTGTGGTGTTAAGTATTGTTACATTAGAAGCTTCCAGAAAAGGAAAAGCCAACACTAAAAATACCTCCAAGGAACAGCAAAGCATCAGTGTGTCTAAAATTTCTGATCGGTGTGTCTAAAATTGCCGAATTATGTTTTTATTCTTCTTCAGTCTTCAGAACAAAAGTTTCTCTAAAATATAACTGGCTGAAATACTTGTAAATAAATTAATCTTGCACTGTTTTCTAAGTATCAGTCTTTATTTTTAGATTGAACAGATTATATGTTGCTGTATCAGTATCAGAATTTTTGGCTGAGGTCTTCAAGCAGTTGTAATAGGTCAACAGTTAGGCTGTGATACATTTCACAAGTGAGCACCATGAAAACCCCAAGAAGAAAAGTTACAACTGCTTTACCTTTTTCCTTTTTTTTTTTTTCCTTCCCTTTATTACCGTTTGTTCTTTCTCACCTTTCCTTGCCTGGCTTCATCTCACCTCTCCTCTCCAAGTTCTTCTTCAACTTTTCTTTTTTTCTTTTTTCTTTTTTCTTTTTTCTTTTTTCTTTTTTCTTTTTTCTGTTTTTTCTAATTTTAATTTTTATTTTTTCTTGTCCTTTTTTTCATTCTTTTTTCTTTTCCCTTCTCTTTGCCTTTCCCTTTTTTCTTCTTCTTTTCCTTTTTCTTTTATTTCCTCATTTTTCAAGAAAACCCACAAACTATGAGTGGGTTAAAAGTTGCATACCACAAATAAAGCAAACAGTAGACCTTGATGGAGGAGATCCTAATGCCCCCAAGAGCAGCACAGGCAGAAATCTGGAATCCTCTATGCAATAATGCAGAAGTGAGCTCAGAATTTGTTTCCAAGTTTAACCTAATGTTTTACCTTAGAAGTTCAGAAACGGAGGTCTACGTAATACTTTCTAATTTCCACCCTGTGTGATTGCCTACGTGGTGTTGGTTTCTCCTGTCTTTCTCCAGCTGCTGAACTGGGTTTTAAAAAGATAGCTAAAAATACATGAGTACTTTTCTACGCCTTTTTCCTTGTAAGCCATTGCTGGACTCATCACTGGGATGTTATGAGGCAGACACAGGAGCAGGTGATGCCTGTCAGTAGGAATAGCAGCCTGCATGACAATGTCCGTATGAAAAGGTTTTCCCTACGATGCGTTACTTCTGGCACTGTTGTTTTAGCATGTTTTCTCTTGGAAGCTTCGCAAGGTGCTTTCTTGTTTGCTTTGGAGATGTGTTAAACCAAAGGCAGCAGTTGTGTCAGTAGCTTTTGGTGCCAGAGAATACCAAGACTTTCTGAAAACCCTGCTTCTAGTTTAGGAGGCCTCTAGCACTCCTGTAATAAATTCAGCAGTAGAGAAGAGAGAAGAACATATTCTGCATAAGGTAGGACTTTCTCTAGTACTTTGGCTTTTCTTCTTCCCTTAGAAAAAAAATAATCACTGACAAAAATTAAGAGCTTTCATAATTTTTCCCACTTTACCTTCTATCCAACCTGGGCAGGACCAAGTTGTGTTTCAGAGATCAATAAGAGAATCTCATTGAAAAGGTGAAAAAAAGATTGAACCTATAAAGGGCCATTTCTGCAGCTGTTGGGGTGAGCAGTGCCTTGGCCATCATTTCACTGAACACACTCAAAAGGCCTGTGTGTTGGTTTGAGTGGGCAGAGCTGCTCCTGGTTGTCTTCCTTATCTAGGGGCAGGTCGTTGGACACCACACAGAGCCAGGTATTGATGGGATGTCCAGGGATGAGGAAGGCTATGGGATGCAGCACTTTGCACCCCAGAGCCTACCAACAGTGAGGCAGACCAATCCATTGATCTCTGACGGCTTTTGCGGGCTGGACAGTGTTTTCCAATTTGTTTCTTGTTTTTTGATGAAGCCTCCATAGTGCTGTCTCCTCCTGCCCATGCCACTGTCCCTGCAACAGCCAGTCCTTCGGGCTGCCTGAGTGTCTAAAATGATGATCAGATATTTAACGTGAAATTCAGGATTGGGAGACAGGGCCTTCTCTTTCCCACGCCAGAGACAGTAAACCAGAAAATCCTATAACTGTATGCTTTTAGCAAATGCCATGGGATGCCACCACCCCCTGCTACTCAGCAGCATCTGAACCCCTAACAGAATGGAAAACACTGGTGCAGGAGGCAGCGGGCAGGTCTGGGAGAGAGTGCCAGCTCCTCTCCCTTTGCCTTGGCACCTCAGCTCTCCTCTGCTCACAACACAGCGGTATCCACTGCAGAGGTTTCTCTGGGACAGGCCAGCCAGCGGGATAGGGTTGCAGTGCTGCCCATTAGCATATTAGGCTGTTACCACTCTGATGCTGCCTGTGATAAGTGTCCCCAAAGAACCTATAAATAAGTAACTAAGCAGCCTGTCTTATGCATCTTAATTATTTGTGGGCCAAGAAGACAGGAAACTTCTGAAGGTGGCCTTGCCTCCTCTGCAGGTCTGAGCAGTCTGTCCTCCAGACACTGAAAACATGCAGCAGCACTTCCATAAACCAGCAGCACACTGAGGCACATCACACACATTAAAAAGAGTGAAAACCAGCATCTCTGGAGGAAGAGAGGGGTGAGGGGGATAAAGTACATGTTAGGCCATTTCACAGGATCAGGGAGGAGCCCAAGTATCTGCCTTGCCATACAGCATAGCTCACAGTGCTGGGAAGTGAATTCTGCTGGCATGGGGTTCCCCCTGTTCCTGGGGACTACCTGTCCAGGTACTCCCAATGGGACTATAATTGACAGTCTGTAGGTGATATAGAGGTGACTGTATTTCATTGATAGGTGACATAGTTTAAGAACAGCAGAATGCAACTTGGGAAAAGACAGAAAGGAAAAATTAGGGATGATGACTTAGCCTGTTGAGAATGATGGTCATGCTCCCAAACATGAGAAACCTCTTACTTAGCCCTCCTTCCTTGAGGGGGAACCATGGTGTTTTCCAAACACTAGGTCAAAGCAGACTCATGCACTGCCTCCATTTTCTGTGGTGGTCTCAGAATTCAGTGTCATCGTACCACTGCCCTTGCACAGAATGCATTTCAGATTTACATGGTCACGATGGTCGTTTGCAGGTGACGTCATCTTGGAAGAACTGCAGATGCCCTAAATAGGTGCCATAGCTGTTTGTTCATTTTCTGCTGCTGGCTGGTGAATATGGATCAAACACTCAACCCTTGCAACATGTCTTGGTACTTAAGGCAATGCAGTATTCCCACAAATGCTACATTTCAGATGTCATCCTATAATAACACTCTAACATGGAAAAGGAAATCCCTGAATAGAGCTCACTCATAGTATATTTTAATGAAGCTGTTTGAATTTTATAGCTCATACGTGATTAATTACTGTGAATATTCCTAGCAGAGAGGGTCTGATCTTCTTCCCTTCACAATCAATACTGGTTTGGCTATGCTGAAAGCAAGACTAGTCTGTATTTTACTGTGGCCATTTGTAGCATCCAAAGCAGTCCAGAAGTGGGGGGTAAGCAGGGCATCTTGTTCCACTGCTGTTCTGACAGATCAGAGATGACCCTAAAGCACATTGGTAGATGGCCCCACATGTTTTTCTGAATACACCAGACACTAGTCAGGGAGGAGAGGGATGGCAAGCTTGCAGTTAAAATATCGGCAGACTTGCTAGGAGAGGGAATGAACCAGGATATTTTTAGCCAATTATACTCTGAATTCTGGTTCTTTCTTTATTCTGAAAATTCCCATAGTTGGGACAAATGGGCTTCTTGGTGTAACATAGCAGCTTTGCCTCCTTGACTGTGGTCAATTTGGTAAGGGAAAGGGTGGATGATACCACCTGTGCTATGCTGAAATGTGGTTATTCCCAATCAAAACCTACGAGGTATTGTTTGTCACATTAGACATGGGCCAGTTGTCAGGCTTTTTTCTTTTATTGACCTTTAAAAATACCTACAAAGTCATTATAAATAGCCCTTCTTCCACTCAAGATGGCAATTTCATCCCTCTGATGAGGGATGTCATTTTCAATATGTGCACTTGAAATGCAGCCAAGTGGAATCCAAATGTCACAACCCAACTGGACGAGGACCAGCCCCTCACTTTGCAAATAGCCTCCATAATATTGCAGTGGAGGGGCCGTGTCCAGTTTCTTTCAGAGACCATGGGGTACCAGCTGCTAAGGCACAGCTGGGCCTTCCCCAGCCTTCCGAGCTTGACACTCCCTAAAGGATGAGACCCTTTGCAGCCTTTCTTCATTTTCTACATGCGGACTTAATTTAAAGAATTTTTTATTCCACTTCTGCTCATAAAGATTAATCCCCTCTGGGTATGCAGGCTGCATTCTGTGCATGAAGCTATTTCACTGCACGGTGAAGTAACCTTCCAGCTTTTCATGGTGTCAGAAATCTGACACCTCTTGATTTTTTCCTCCTAGGCCCATCTATTGTTATTGACTTCGAGCTCCAGCTTTTGTGCTGAGTTCAGTATTTTATTTAGTAACTGATCCACACCAATTAAAGCATTGCCTAAATCCCCAGCTGTCCAAGGGCCTGATTCTTCAAACAAGCAAAGGTCCAATATACCATCCTTCTTCCTCCAGATTAAAAGAGGTTGTAGTCAAGGGACGTTGCCAGGGTTGTTGTTGTGGTGATAGCCTTCACAAAGCAGATTTAAGAGCATAGTCCTGATGTCGAATTTGAATGCTATCAAAAAGCAAATAACAGCAACCCTGTTGTGGTTTTTTTAATTCTGGGGAGGTATCTACTGACTTCTAACCTGTACCAATAGCAAAAACCATGAGTGGCACATGTGGGCCCCTCAGCCTTGTTATTTTGTTTTAATGGTTGGAGTCTGGTTTTATAAACCAGAGACAGAACCATGGTTTCCTGCTAACTGCAGTCTCATCATATTTATTTTTGCCTGCACTTTACCTAGCAGAAAAGGAAAACACCTTCAGTGTTGCCCTCACTTTAGGACATGGTAATACTAAATGAGGGACTAGTGGCACAGAGGAGATGCAGTGACCCTGACTAGCATTGCTTGCTTCCCTAAGTGCTTCCACTGCCCACAAAACACAGAAGAAAGAGCTGACAGTGCTGTGTGGGACGATGTGAAGCCCTGATAGTCCTGCTACACCATGCCTCATGAAGCTTGTTGAGCACTTTGCATGCTTTTTAACAGGCCACTAACATCAACTCTCTTGAGAAGTTCTAAATTTAAGTGTTTTTTTCCATTTCATGCGTAGCAGCATGCCATTAAAGCAAAGTAAGAAGATAGTGACAATGTTGATGACTTGAAAAGACATTTATGTTTTCTCTTGCACAGCACCAAAAGCACACACTTCTGTGGAGATGATAAGATGCTTATTGACCCTCTGGTGCTGAAGAAGAAGCTCAATAGGATGGCAACAGAGCAAGGAGCCTTTGCTGTTCTCAGCAGTCTGCTGCTATACGTCACCGAGCTCGCAGCTGGCGATCTAGAGATCAGCAACAAGAGGACAAAATGGGCAGAAGGTAAAGAAAACAAGGTGAGCTCTAACCAGCCATGTCCAGGTCCAGTCAGGGTTCAGTATCCAACCAGATTTCAGCTCTTGCGGTCCAGGTTTCTAAATAACAATCGCGAGCCGTACACCAAGAAGAGAAGAGAAGTCGGAAAACTCGTCATTAAAGAGAAGCTGTGGATGAGCAGGACTGGTAACAAGCTGGACAGAAGTAAAGACAGGAAGGGAGATGGAAAAGCAGTGGAGGAGGATGAAGACACAGCACCCAGCGAGAGGGCAAGGTGGAGTAGTGTGACTGGAAAAAACACAGTGAAGAACATCCTGAAGAAATTTTTAGCTGCTGAAGAAAAAGAAGCCAAGGAGAAGTCTCCCAGCTGGAAAAAGAACGGAGCAAACATCAGTTTGCCAAAAATAGTCAACAAGAATTCAGTCCTGTCCAAACTGAAGGAACAGTTTGAACAAAGTGCTTTCTGCTCAGCTGCAGAGGTGAAAGCATCGCTCTTGCGCAAAGGTGAAAGAAAGACTAAAAGCTTTCAGAGCAGAAAAACTATTCATAAGCCTGAGGTCAGAGTGCTGCGCATGGCAGCAATGACAGCCACAGGTATAAAGAGTCCAGAGTCCCAAAATTTAGTGTGCTCTATGGTCCCAGTGCCCAGACTCAGCATGGCTACGAAAATTAACCATCCCTGGAGCTGGTCAAAAAATAATGCCACAAACCAGCCTTTTGGTCATGTAACACTACTGAATGAAAAGGAAGGATCCAACAGAGACCACGGAGAGAACAAAACACTGGCAAATGAAGCACAGGACAGGGAGGACAAAGAAGAGTTACTGGTGGCACCAGAGGCCATGTCAGATGCAAAGGACTGTGCTGAGGCTAAAATAGATTCCACGAAACAGGGACCCAACTTCCATCCTGTTCTAGATAACTCTTCAACTACTCATAAAAACAAAGCTCTTGCAGACTGCATTCCTCCCTTACCAGAACGTAGTCTAGATTGTGACAGAACTAACATGCCAGCTGGGCCTGACACATCTTCACTATTGGGAATTACCAGTGTTCTGCAACCTCTTAAGGAAGACAGCCCACCTTCTGACTCGCCTGACTCTAGCACAGCTGAAGGATCCCATGAACAAAGCCCTCAGGATACTAAATCAGGAGAGATTCCTAAAATATTGATGTATGTATGCAGTTCAGAGGAAGATGACACAGAGCTCACAGAGTCAGAAAAGGATCCTTTCTTTGCAGGCCAAAAGTGTTTTCCAGAGCAGAAAGCACTGGAAAACATTCTGCCATTTTACTCTCCAAGATTTTCAGCGTCTTGTGAAGTTGAGTCTCCAATGAATGATCAACAGGTAACTGTCCTAGTACCAGCTTCTGGCACAAAGCCACTAGTGGTCCAAAAAGAGGCACTGGATTTAAGAGGCAAATGTTCTGAGGAAGCCAAAGAAGAAGCAAAATTTCACAGTGAAGACAAAATATCTTCTACTTCTATCAAAAATAATAGTTATATCCCAAATATAGAGGATGAGGAGAATAAAACACCCAACAGCCAAATGCAAAATGAATTTAAAACTATGCAGCCACAGCCTCCTCAAATAAATTTTAGGTCACAAAATAGTGTTTCCAATGTGGACATGTCAGTTCCAGATGCAAATCAGAACAAACCTATACTCTTCTCAAATGAGAGCCTGGAGCCAAAGCCTGGTGCTGCAGAAGAAAAGGACACCTCTTCTCCTTTGGAAAAGACACAAAGCCCTTTGCCAGGTGACCTTGTGAAGCACAGTTCCTTTATTTCAGAAGAAGATTTTGGGAAGGATAAATTATCTTCATCAAATGAAATGATGAATCACTCAAACAATCAAGCCCTGCACAGGAGTTCCTTAACTGACCTGGAGAGCTGCCACAAGCCATCTGAATCTTTCATTGAGCATGAAGAGGACACTGCAGATGAGATGCCCTGGCCTGACTCTGAGGCATGGCAGTCACCCTTGTCAACCCCTTTAGCAATATCAATGAGTGGGATTGCAGGACAAAGTATCCATCACTCTCTTGGAAATCCTCCAGCACTTCCACCTGTTGATCTGGTGGGACAGGGAGCTGGTGTTGTGCAACATGAGCATGACAGCCATGGCTGTGAGAAGCATCCACGCCCCCCTTCAGATGAGTTGACAAATGGTGGGACTGACACAATGGGGGAGAAGAAAACTATGTGTGATTTTAAGAACCAAGCACTATTCCCAAATCATGCAACAGAAAATGAAAACTCTACAGACAAAGAGACAAATGCATGTCAGAGACTTGAGAACTGTCTTTCACATTCAACCACAAAGCCAGGAAAACATGAAAATAAAACCATGCTAGCAAGAAAGCCCCCATTGCCCTTGGAGAAGAGCAAAACACCAACATTAGATGATACCAAAAAGCAAGGATGTGATATGCTGGAAGAGAACCCAATTCCTTCATCAACTGAATTGGTGTCAGACCAAAAGAAGGATGCAAAAAGTAGAAATAAGATATCTGAACACACAAGGGATAAGCTCTTCCCCTCAGATGATGACATGAAGCATGAAAGTGATAGAATGGAGACAGAAGAGAAAGAAGAAAAAAATGTCTTGCCTAAATTTGAGCAGGAACAAGTATTCCCACCAAATGATACTGTGGATCATGATAATAACTCTTCAAAGGAGAATGATGCTCATAGACCTCAAACATCCCAGCTACCTTCATCAGAGCATGATACCAACATTCAAGGAGTGAAAAATACTGGACAGAGTTTGGAGCATCTAGCACCTCCAAGAGATTTTGTGAAACACAAACATGATATGACAGGAGATGAAAACATCTATTGCAAGAATAGGAAGAACCACCTGGACTCATCAGATGAGCCAATGAAACGTGGAAATGACAGTGAAGGGCTAGAAAACACCAAGTCAGACTTCAACAATTATTCAATGCCACCAAGAAATACAGGAAGGCAAGACAATAAGACCCCTGATGAGGACAATAGCATTCTAGAGACACAGAAACAGATGTCACCAGGTGACCTTGTAAAGCCTGAAACTAAGTCAGACAAAAAAGAGGATCAACATTCCTCTGAGAAGTCCCAGTCACCTTCTTCAAACAAAGTGCCAAATTGTCAAGACAGAAGCTCTTCAAGAGGGAGGATGCAAACGACACCAGCAGCAGAAGACACTGGATCACCTGAAACAGAGGTAGCAAAAGAGGATATTGAGCAGCAGTTTTCTGGGAAGCACCAGCTACCTCCATTAAGAAAATCAGAAATGCATGAGGAAAATATTCCAGGAAACAAACAGCAAATGAGATTTGAAGATTTTCCGACACCTGATACAAATACTGCAAAAGAGAAAGACAAACTTCCAAGTTCCAGGAAGTATTCATCAGTACCACCAGAAACATTGGTTAAGAAAAGAAATCAAGAAAAAATTACTCCAGAACAAAAGCAAAAAACATCAGGTTCTTCAGGTTTTAAGAAGTCTGGTACTAATTCTGTAAAAGAAAAGGATAGAGATACAAATTCTGAGAAGCTGCCTTCTTCAAACAAAGTGCTGAAGCCTCAAGAAAAAAACGCTTCAGGAGAGAGGAAGCAAAAGACACCAGCAGGAGAGGACACCAAGTCACCTGAAGAAAAGGCTGTAAAAGAGAAAGATAAATACCAGGGTTCTGGGAACCATCAGTTACCTCCTTCAAGTAAATTATTGAAGCCTGAGAAAAATATTCCAGGAAGAGAAAAACCACAAACTGTATCCAAAAGTTTTACAAAGCCTGATGTAAATGCTGTAAAAGATAAAAGCAAAGATCCAACTTCTGGGACGTGCCAGTCCCCATACTCAAATTTGCCTATGAAGCCTCAAGAAAATAATGCCACAGCCAAAAAGGAGCATTTGCCACCACCACATGATGGAAAACCAACGTATAAAACTGGTAGTCCACAAAAGAAGAGGGAACCTGAGAGAAGAGAGAAATACCAGATAGGATCTTCAGCCCAATCAGAGGGGTACAGCAATGATGGCTCAGGAGAGGAGGGCCCTGTGAGGGATTTCAGAAGCTATCAAGCTCCACTGCCAAGCAATGGCATAAACTGTAAAAGCGGTACTGTCCCAAAAGAGACCAGTTTGTCTAATACAGAGAAATCCCCCAAATCATCCTCATCATTACATGTTGCATCAAAAGATGAGGAAAATCCTGCTGGAAATAGAAAAAAGCAGCCTGGATTTAAGAAGTACAAAGCACTCTCGTCAAAGACTTTGGTGAGGCATGAGAAAGATGCTGCTGAAAGGGAGGGGAGTGGGCAGGCAGCTGGCAAAACAAGTGAGAAAAAAGCAGAGCTGGAGGACTGCTCTACAGCAACACCATTCTCAAAATACACAGTGGAAAGCTACAGTGAAGGATCCTTAGATTCGGCTTTCAAACCATTGATCATTAGAGTAACTGACACATTTAAACATCACAGCTAAAAATTACGGCTACAGCTTAGGCAAGAACTTACAACAGATCATGCTACCGATTCTCTTGATCTTTCTTTTCTCCTTTTTTCTCCAGGGCATTATATTATCATTTTTTAATCACAAGGACATTGATGTGCATCTATCAGAGCTAGGGTTTTTTTTCTTTCTTAAACATTAGCCTGAAGACATGAATTAAATTAATCACTGCAAGTGAATTAGCTAATCACTGAATTAATCATCAGTTTATAAATTAAATATGAGAAGGGCTTTGAGATCAGCGTGAATTCAGCCCTGCTTCAAATTCTCCTTGCTAACTAATGGCCTTTGTTTGGAACAAAGACAACTGTTCAGGCTGAACTCTATTTGTATTTACTTGTTCTAATGAAACTCTGCTAGTACTTCTTCCAGGAATAGTGGTAGGCAGTGTAGCTTTAATTATGTCAAAAAGCACTTGTTCTAAGCTCTGTCTTTTCACAGATTAGCAGCAACTGTTGATCTATTGCTGCACTGAGTGACACTGCTAGCAGAAGTAGTGAGGGAAGGAGGGGAATGCTTCATTTATCTGCAGAAAAATCCTCAAAGGACATTGATGCTACAAGGGGATTTATGGCAAATGCCAGTGTTCAGCCTCATTAATATTAATATTGGAAAAATAGTGATTTAACCTCCTCTGAAGCTATTTGCACTTTGGCCATACACTGTATGCATTGTTGTTGTAAAGGTACACCGTTTCAAGGGGTTCTTAATTACTGAAAATGAATATGCAACAAGTGTAAGAGCTCAAGAAAGCTCAACTCTGAAAGGCCATGAGGACAAGGTAAGCCAGAGTGGCTCAACACTTTGACATGGCAATTCAGCTCTTCCTGGGACATCTGTCCCACTCCAAATGCTGAGGCACACAGACATGAGGCAGGTGCCTCAGCTCACATTTAAAGTCTTAGGAAGTGTTTATTTTACAATGCAATGTGAAATAGAGCAGTAAAAAGCAGCCAGTGTCACTGAATCCTACTAATGCGGTATGATTTTTTGTGTTTACAGTAATAGCCTCTTCTGCAAAAAGTTTGTGTGTGATGAATGTTGTTTTGGAGAAGGGAGGGCAGGGTTGCTGCCTTGGGTGTCTTAGTTAAGTCGTGACAGACAGAACGTCTCACAGTGCCAACTCTCCCATACATGAGTTTAGCTTAGCATTGTAACCACACATTCATATTAAAACCTACTGTGGAGGAGCCCTAAAGGCATATCCTAAGGATCCAACTTCAGGAGGAGAGAGGGTTTATACAAACAAGGTCCTGCTTCCCCATGGCAGTGAATTCCCTTCCATTTTTATGATGCTCTCCATGACCACACTCTGCAGGTGAGGGCTGTCTGTTCCTTAAGCCCAGGTTGGCAGAATGCCCCCACCCACCGCCATCGGGAGACTGAGGACAAGAACAGGCTGGCAGCAAGCTGAGATCAAACCCGTTTGCCAGCGCAATGCACACGAGTCACATATGTAACAATTGGGCTGGCCCGGTTGGGGACACTGCTGGGAGGAAGTGGGAATGTGAACATCGTGTCTCCTGACCACTGAAGAGGCTTAAACTTTGACTTCTTTTTCCTTCCCAACCAGCCAAGGATTAGGCTTTCTGGCATCTGGAAGATCACAAAATGAAAACTGCATTTGTATATCACACTCTAGTCCTCAAAAACTAAAATAGATTTTACTGGAGATACAACAGTGCCCTTACACACAGAGGTTTACTTCACCCACCAAGCTGTTACAAGCTGGCAACCATAAAGGCCACTTTGTACTAAACCTAAAGCCTGATTTACTTTTTATTGTCCATGATTTCATTTCACATTTGAGAAAAGTCCTTACAGCAGAGAGCATTTGCAACAGACTTCAATAATAAATGCTCTATTAGCTGGCTTCTCCTGCCTGCACAGGAGAATCACAGAATCACAGAATTGCTGTGGTTGGGAAAGATTTCTAAGACTATTGTGTCCACCCTTACACAGCAGCGCCAAGTCCACCACTAAACCATGTCCCTAAGCATCACACCCACGTATTTTTTGAACACTTCCAGGGATCGTGGCTCCACCATTTCCCTGGGCAGCCTGTGCTAATGCCTGATACCCATTTTAGTGAAGAAAGTTTTCTTAATATCCAATCTAAACCTCTCCTGGCACAACTTGAGACCTCTTGTCGCGTGTTACTTGGGAGAAGAGACCAACACCCAGCTCACTACAACCTCCTTTCAAATAGTTCTAGAGAGCGATGAGGTCCCTCCTCAGCTTCCAGGCTAAACACCCTCAGCAGGTCCTCATCAGACTTGTGCTCCAGACCCTTCAACAACTCCATTGCCCTTCTCTGGACCCGCTCCAGCCCCACAATGTCCTTCTTACAGCAAGAAGCCCAAAACTAAGCACAGGATTTGAGGAGTGGCCTCACAAGTGCTGAGTACAGGGGGACAATCACTGCCCTGCTCCTGCTGGCCACACTATTGCTGATCCAGGCCAGGATGCCCTTGGCCTTCTTGGCCACCTGGGCACACTGGCTCATGTTTGCCCCCAGATCCTTTTCTTCCAGACACCCTTCCAGCCTCTCTGCCCTGTAGTGCTGCCTGGGGTTATTTTGACCCAAAGCAGGACCTGGCACTTTGCCTTGATGAACCTCACACCACTGATGTCAGCCCACGGATCCAGCCTGTCCAGACCCCTCTGCAGAGCCTTCCTGCCCTCCAGCAGATCAATGCTCCTGCCCAGCTTGGTGGCGCCTGTGAACTGACTGAGAGCAGGCTCAATTCCCTTGTCCAGATCATTGATCAAGGTATTAAACAGGACTGGACCCAGTACTGAGCCCTGGGGAACACCACGGGTGACCAGACACCAGATGGATGCAACTCCATTCACCCTCACCCTCTGGGCCTGGCCATCCATCTGGTTTTTTACCCAGCAAACACTTCACCCATCCTAGCCATGAGCAGCCAGTTCCTCCAGGACAGTGCTGTGGAAAATGGTGTCAAAGGCTTTATTAAAGTCTAGTTAGACAACACACTCAGCTTTTCCCTTACCCACTAGACAGGTCATCTTTTCATAGAGGGAGTTTTAATTAATCTTATTAGAATTTAATTATTCTAATTAGAAGCTATCTTAATTATTCTTTTGCTAACCTTTTAAAAGAAATTGGGGGGGGGACGACGACGACACTGCCCCTTATTCACACCTGGAAATATTAATAATCTGTAGCAAATTGAAGGCGTTCTTGTCTCTAGCAGAAAGTTAGACAAATATTAAGCCGGTGCTTCCCAGCAGTGCTTGTCCTTGGGCACCAGGAGGCCCTTAAGTCTTTCAGCTTACACCTGCCTTGTTTGTTTTTCTCAATAGAGATGCAACACTAGCAGACTAAGATGCAGCATCCTGTGTTCAGGACAAGACAGGTAGAGTCATCTTGTGGGGGTCAACTTTTAGGTTGTTGCATGCCTTAATCTCCTCTGGTAAGACAAGACATCCATCCAAGTCAAATGACCCTCCCCAAAGTACACTTAAAACCTGACATAGATTTGCATTAAATGCATCCTTATGGGTAAAGCCTCACTTAAGGAAATCACTTCATTCTGGGAGTTTGCACACTTAATCCTTCAGGAAGGAAGAGAGCAAGGCCATACAAATTCCAGTGGTGATGGAGCAGTAGAAGACTGGTGTGCCTTGTAGTAAACAAGTTACTGCAGACCATGTGGGCAGGAAATTTAGCACTGGTGATAAGCAAAGAAATGCCAGAAATTAGTATTTCAGAAAGAAAAAGTGTTTGAGGAGTGATATATTCATCTGTGCCAGGGGTACCAGGTGTGCAAATGGCCAGGCTTCAACTCTGATGAGACCCTTTCTGATGCAACAGAAAACAGTTTAATTCACAGTTTCCAGTAGTCCTTCACAGATTTTTTAGCCCCATGAGGAGAGGCCTTGTGCCCCTGCTATCCTTTAGGCACATCTCCCACTCCATCACAGGAGAGGCAGTGAAGGGAGCCCTCCTAGCTGCTGTTTCAATTTGTCTGACCTAGTAACAGATACTTTTGAGGCATCTGCCAGCACATCTCTTGGCTTTTGTGGTTCTGGACAATGGGTGTAATTCCGTGCAGTTCTGTTTGCCCTCTGTTTTACTAATATACAGTTCTCAAGGCAAGCATCTCTCAAGGTCACTGGAGGAATTAGATCCTTAGCCTATACTAAATGTAGCAGGAATTTTTTTAGTAATGCTTCCTTAAAGCCCTGGCTTAGCTATAGACACAGATACACAATCACAACCAGGCCAGGAACAGGGAATATAAAAAAAACAAAGCCCAGGTAGACAAGGTTTCTCAAGCTTCCCCCTCTATGGTGACATATTTTGAAATTTCATATTCTTACGGAATTAGACTCTCAGGGAAAGAGATTTTTTTAAGGGGACTGGGCAAAATTAATGACAATGTTATTGCCTCAAGCACAGTCCATTGCTTTTGCGTCTCGAAAGTGTAGCTTTCCAGAAGTTTTTGAAACCCTTAATAAAAGAGGCATTTAAGGGGAGCCCAGACTCTGAGCTGGAGCTGGGGTACCTGAAGAGTCCCATCTGCAAAAGCAGGTCTGAGGGGGGCTCAGTAGGTAGTGGTGGGTAGAGGTTGAAGCAACAGAGAAGCCAGGCAGGCTCCCAGTACCAGCCATCAGTAAAGTCCTTCAGACTTTTTATGTCCTCTCTAATTAGGCCACAGTCAAATCTCCCCAAGCCCTCCTTGGCAGGACACCTGCCAGATGGGCTTAGCAATACAGAAACCACAAAAGGATTGGTTTGGGGTGATTTGGATAGTCAAGCTTGGACCTGGCCCATCAGTGTGATAGTACAGTCCCCTTCACAGTGCTGGACAAGTGCCCACCATCTCCAGCAGCCCCACTCATCCTCCCACATCTCTGACTGAAGGACAAACCTCTACCTTTGGTCCCCAAACTCAGAAAAAGTTCAACTGCCCTCCATATGTGCCTCTCTCTCCCTCCATCTCCTGCAGCAATGCAGTCCTTGACTCAGGCACTTGGGGCTGACTGGGACAAACCCACGCCTCAGAGTCCCAGGTTTGCAGAGACCATCACTTTCTCCCAAAGTTTCATGAAGTGAAAGTACTGGCCATATTTCTGGGACTTCAGGTGCTCAGAGAGCTCAGAGGGCCCATGGGAGAGCTCCCTCTCCCCGCAGTTCAGAAAGGGCTGCTCAGCCGTGCTGGATGAGTATTGTCTCTATACAAGTATAACAAAGAGCTCCTCATTGAATTTTTTTATTTTTCAAATTAAAAAAGGGCACATAAAGCACAGCTATTCCTAGAAAAAGAAGCCCAAACCCTGTTAAGGTTTACCCCATGGAAGAACAGAGGCCAGTTCTGTATCATGAGACACGACTGGTGCACTGCAGTGTCAGGAAATGTGTCACTGCTTTTACCCAGACACCAAAACCAGGAAGAAATAGTTGTCCTGGTAGTGCTGTCTGATTCCAAATTGCTCAAATGAAATGAAAAAAATTAATGAATGCACTTTTTTTTGCTCTGAACTTAGTGAAATAACTTAGTAATTGATCACCACCTTCTTCAGTTGGATAACCTTTAACACATCACACATCACAAGAAAGATAGAGGCCAAGACCTTAAGTTGTACCATTTGACTCAGGTTTCCCCCTTTGTACTATTTTGGATGTCAATGGAGCTGGTAAAAGAAGAAAGCACTAAAGATAACAGAAGAGACCTCATATCCCAGCACACAGGACTATACAGCATCTGTCCCAGGCCCAAGATGCCGCAGATGAAATGTGGGCTGCTGACAGTAGAAACGCCCCACCTAATGGTTGAATTTGTAAAGCAGGCGGCAGGCAAGCAGCGGTGAAAGCAGAGGAAAAATAGTGCCAAGAATAGTGGGAAAATTTAGGGAAACATCAGTTCTTTTATTGCTGTGCCACTATGGACATCATCCAAAAGAGGTTTTTCTGGTTGATCAGAGAAACCTGACAAGTAATAACTGGGATCCTTATGGATTTTGGGGCAGGGGGTTTCTCTGGAACACTGAAGTTAATCTCTGTTACCTGAGAAATGAGCACAGGGATATGTATTACCAGCAAAACAGTTTTAACTATTGCACTCACAATGTGGTTTCCAAAATGTATTAGGTCCCGTGAGCTTTATTTCTCCTTTTCATTTCCATAAATGTTTTTTATAGAACTGAAATACTTTTCACTCCTTGATGAGAATTTAGGAAAAAATAGGGGGAAAAAGCTTGCTGGGTATCTACTTTCCTGCCAACTGAAAGACTTTTTATACTGAATAACCAAAGAATCAGCAGTATTTTACCTCTTATGACCTGAAGGACCTGAAACACTTTAGGGAATTGCTACACACCTCCTGTTACTGCACCTGATAGTAACCTCAACGTGTCCTCAGTTGTAGGTGCAAGAACAACTTTGTAAGATGGTGAGATTTTCATTTGGCAACAAGCACTGCAGCAGGCTCTCAATGGTGCTTGTCGTGCAACAGCAGAAATGTAGTGCCAGAGGGAAAAATCACTGGGAAAGTAAAGCCATAAAAATCTATAAAGCACTGAACTGGTTATCCTCAAAAAGCCACCAAATAGCTGTCATGGGCTCTGTTCTAAAAAATTGATAGTGACCCTGAGTATTCAAAAAGGGGCATCTTATCATAGATCTGATTTTTGGGGAAAGTGGTCAGCATTTGCTCTCAGAAAATTCTTTTGTATGATGCCACATGTTAGGCAACCAAAGCCCCTTCTAGATAAATTGCCCCAGATTCCTGAAATACAGGAGAGTTTCATGGGCACCTACCCCCACACCTACAAAAGAAAAGCATGTGAGCAAAAGAATTTGTGTGCAGGGATGGCCAGCTCCCTGCAGCCCTGTAGGTGAATACAGCCAGTGCCTTGCTTCTACCACAAGGAATTGCAACCACCTTCTGCAGGGTGCACACCTTTTTTGACCTGCATAACGCCAGTTGCTGCAGTTGCTGGTTGAGATGCAGTCTAAAAAGTAGGTGAATCCTTCCCATTGCTGTGCTTCCGAAGACTTCTGTAAGGAATCAAAGAAAGAAACCTTTTGGACACTTTAGAGCCAGTCCATCCTTCTCAAGAAACAACTGTGAAGTCAAATTACACCATCAGAAATCCTTGTGCCCCTTGGGATTCGTACCAATACAATGGACTATCAAAAGGCTGTTCTGGATTGCTAACCCAGTTACTGAGATTTTTCATTCTTCTCAGGAATGGAAACAGTGCAGGCAGCAGTGATCCAAACACCCAAATAAGGTCCCACCAAATGTATCTCAACCCTAACTGTCTCCAAGCTCCAGGACACTTATTCCAGAAGCCCAGAAATACCCAAAAGACATCTTCTTTATTAACTCATTTAAATTACACACATCATGTGAGAAGAAAGTCTGTACCATTGTCATGCCATACAGATTTCTTAATAAAACCATTTTCCTCCTCAGATGGGTTCCTTATTTGTACCACTGAGTTTTACTTGTGTGTTGGGAAGATTAAAATAGTAAAGTCATATAAAATAGCAGTCTTGTATTCATTCTGTCATAATCAGGGAAGGAGCATGAGAAATAAAGACAAAGAGCACCTGTAAATGTCTCATCAGTATACAAACTGTTTTCCTTATGCCCAAGAGAGCTCACACATGCCAAGTTTCATGTGACAGCTGGGAATAGGTAGAAAATATGGAACATTAATTACGCAAATGGCACGGCTTTGAAAACAGCTCAGCAAACTACATTTTCTGCAGCTTGTTCCCTGCCGCCCTTTCCCTGCTGGCTCCTCAGACATGGGCAAAGGGAAGACTGTGTGTCAGGGAGGTGACTCTGGCCACTGAAATAGGAGCAGTGACAGGCTAAGGACCGGGTTGGTTGGACCAACTTCTTTCTCCTATGCTGCCCATAGAGGGGGGCTGGCTGGCCAGGGCTGCATGACCTGACGTGACTGCCTGTCTTGCCTTTGCTTGGTAGGGCAGTTTTTAAATGCACACCTGAAACAAACTCAGTGCTGTGGCAGGGCTGGATCAAGTTTGGCTATCTGTGGTTCAAGGCTGGGAGAAGAAGGGAGTAATCTGGTGATGAAATCAGTAAGTTAGAACTGTGGAATGACCTCAGGCAGCTACTCCTTCACATATAACCTTTGAGGAAAACAGCTTTTACTGCTGAGATTGCCAGATGCTGTCCTCCCCAGAACACGAAACTCCAGCAAAACTGAACCTTTGAACATAGAAATACAGTCACCCACTGAGTAGTCCAGTGTGACCAGCAAGCATTCCAGCCCTGCCTGCTGCTCAGCCAGAACATTTGGGCAAACCTGGGGCTAGTCTGTGAGGAGCAAACCCTGGGGAGACGCCTGACACTTGCTCTGGGCCTTTGTTCTGCTCCCACAAATGCCACTGAAGGGAAGAGAAGGATCTTGCTGAGGGTTCACTCTGCCCCATCTGAAGATATTCTGGAGGAGCCAAGTTCAGTTCTGTTCCTTCTTGTCACAAACTGTCTGTGAAAGCATTGGTAATTAATCCACCCACGTGTCCTGCCTGCAAAACAGATGTACCTCACAGGCAGCAGGGAGCTGAGGGGACAGCTGTGGCCAGGGTCCAGCAGGCATCCAGCCTGGAACCACTACCTGGATGTGAACAGCTCATTCCCGGGAAACCAGGACCATTCACCATTGTGCATCTGACTCTTTTTTCAAAACCACCACCACTGATCCTCACTCCCCTTTGGCTTTTCCAGTGCTATTTCTCCAGGAGACAAACACACAGGCGACACTGAGCGGGAGAAGTGTGGTGGAGAGGGAACAAGCTGTGGTGGGAGACAGCCCATATGAGCACACAGGTCATCAGACCAACACCCTACAAAGGCAGCACTTTTTCAGCTTTAGGTTTAGTTGAGTTACTGTAGATGCTGAAAAGCTTTGGTAGAGAAATTTTTCAGCTTTCTGCAGCATTCTGTGAGAGCTCTGTGTTTCTCATGAAAGCTATGATAAACACTGCTACGGGTTTTTTGTAAACTGGGTTTTTATCTGTGCACCTGGGATCTGTTTTTCAGAGTTGTTATGGTACACAGTGAAATAATATTTTGAAGTAGGTGTTGTGAGCTTTGGCCGATAGGACAGGGGGTGGCTGGTCAAAGATCCAATGACCTCCTGTCATCTTTGGGAACCAAGTTATATAAACCAAATTATAATTAATTAAATAACTACTTTCTTCCTGAACTTGGATCGTGTCGTTACTCGCCATTCTCGGTACGTCACAGCGACAAGTTACAACTCCCCTGTTTTTACCCAAACCAATGCGAGCAGTTGCTCAGGGACTTCTGATGTTCCTCTGGTGTTTTTCTTCACAGACTATATGCATCGAAACCCACATTTGAAAAGGTACAAAGAGTGCATGTAAATTGTGTGGGAACACAATTCCCAGCAGGAGCATGCACGAAACCGAACGTCACTAAGAATTAAAAGAAACAGACTTGTGTAAGTACCCCATGAAACCAAACACTTAAGCCCAATGGGGTCCTAAGAAAATATAACGAAAATACAGTTAAGTCTTGATTTTGTCCCCCGCCTCCAATGCAGTAGGCTTTCTGATGTCAACAGAATCAGCCTTGGTCTGTGCCTTGCTTCTCCCCCTGTGTAAGGGGAAGGAATGACTCTTCCCCTCACCATGTCTTTATACACTTAAATTCTTTGGGTCATGGCAGTCTGCAACAAGCATATGGACACAGATGTACTACCCTTCTGACTGCAACCAAGAGCTCACCTGATGTTTCCAGGCAATGTGAAAACTCAGTCTGAATACTGCAGCTATTATTTTCTATTAACTTCAGTCCCCTGTTTTCAGAATTCACCTGGAAGCAGATACATGGCAGAGGTACAACCTCTGGGTGCTTCCCTTTCAAACAAGCTAACACTGAGGCTTAGTTTTGAATTAAAAATTTGGTTCACTGTCTTCTTTAAATATTTTTTTAAAAATAAGTGGACACTGCTCTCCAATATATGCCACCAGTGCCCAACTCTAGGCAAACAGAAATGCAAAATCAGGTCTTTCTTTACACTTTCTTCTTTAAAAACCCAGGTTTAAATGAAAAATCATCTCAGGGGCTGAAGTACAATGACATAATTGCCCAGTTCCAGGGGCTGAAGAAAAGTTCAACTTTACTTCTGAAGGCCCTGAAATCACAACAGCCTCCATGAAGGTTGTTAAAATTTCTCTTTTAGTGTTCTGTGACTAGTGAAGGATTGCAAGAGTGGATTAAGTCAAGCAGCAGGTTGACTGAAGGCCAACAGGACCCTGAAACTTTGGTAGGTTCTCTAGGCAGCCCCTCATCTGGTGGCTGCCCTCCATGTAACCCTGGGACTGTAGAACAGATTCCTCCACAGCAGAAGCTCCAGGTGGGACAAGACCACAACAAAACCTCTGGTAAGAGCCAGAAGAGGCCATGAAAGGCAGGCTTGGGTCTTACCCACAGCTGCTGGGACCAGCGGGGCCAAATGGGTGGCAAACTGGGGAGACAGGGCAGTAGCAGTGTTTCTCATTAGTGCCACGTGATGGTATTTAGGATGTGGCTTACAGGGCTGGCAAAGGAAGGGCTGCAAATTCTTTGGTTTCTCTGGAGGGCTTTCAAATCTTTCTGTTGCTGCAGGACCTAGGCCATGCGTGTTTTCCTTTCAGCAGCTTAGAGATAGCTTTTATTCAAAATGGGGGGGAAACATAGGTTGCCTCAGTTTCCTCTTGGGTTTTTGTTTGAGGGCTGAATGGAAGCATTATTATGCAAATGAAACATTTTCTTTAGGTTTTGACTTTCTATGGTTAATTGGATGCAACTGTGATTCAAGAGCATTACAAAATAACCACTGAAATAAGGTAAATGTTCTCCTTAAGAGTTATTTCAAATGGAAAAACGCATTCCAATAACATTCTTCCAGCTTGACAAAGAAAGCTCAAACTTCCTGAAACACTATGTTTTAGTATTTTTAAAAACTAAAACGTGTTCTCATGCCAAAATCTGCTTATGAAACAGTATGTTCTAATCAAAACTATGTTTCATGGGACAAAACAATGCTGATTTGTAGTAGCTGGGGAGGGTGTTAAGGCTGGCTGGGAAGTCGTGCTCTCTCCTTGCAGCTGAGACCAGACATGAGTTATGAGGGTAGAAGAAGCTTGCTGCAGAAGAACATCAAGTCTAATTTTTTTTTTACATTTTTTTAAGCAATCCAGGTTCTGGGGATAGGATTAAGCTCCAGAGACAGACACTCTAAACTTCTTTGGGATAACACCCAGAGAGCGATTTCCTGTTGTTAAATGGTGCACAAAAGAGGAGGAAATCCTAAGACCACCATAAGCAAGGTGTCCCTGAGCTTGTGGGGCTGTTTTTTCCCCATCCTTGGCGAATTGTCTCACTGGCCTGCAGATGGCGAGTTTGCCATGCGGAGATGGGTCTTTTTGCTGACAAGGAAAAGCCCTGCATCCTTAAGGGAGTCTGAAAAACAAATTCTGCCTGGCGATGTTAGCTAAGAGTTAACTCTTCACCCTGCCCAACAGTTCTCCCACAATGCTTCATTTAGCGTGCATGACCAGCTGTTTACCAGGCATGAGGATATTGCTCCGAAGATGGTAATATCAATACTTCAGCTGATCATTAAACATTACTCTTTGTAATGGAAATAGGGATCTTTACTACCCACTTCAGCAGCAACCACAGTCCACAGCACAAAATCATTAAGACTGCTCTTCCAGGAGGTGAAGCAACATGTATATGATGATCATCCGATCATTTTCTGGTCCCCCCTACAGTCTTTAGTAATACACAGACATGAATTAAGAGATACCCATATTGACTGAGTCCGAAGGTCCCACAGCAAGCTCCAAGAGCAAGACTCAAGCAATGACTTGCAGCGTTACTTATCTCTGTGCCACAATGAGTTAAATTCTCCAGAGTTCAAAAAGTTGGAGTCTGGGCCCCACCGAATCACCACATATTTCTAGGAAAATATGTTTTTCATTTCTGTTTTTTCAAAATCCATGCTTGTGTTTTAAACTCACCTGGATTCTTTCACCAATTCACAAAAGAAAAATTGTGAATACTTCACAAAAGTAAAAATAAGATGTTACAAAGAGTACTTTTAATGGACAAAAGAATATATGTTTTTCCCCTCACTGCCTGCATGGAAACTCTGCTAAGCTCATCCTGTGACACATACATTTCCTATTGCTGGATTCCCTCTCTTCCTTTCCACTTTCCTACTTTTCCCCTTACATTTCTGTCTTGTTCAAGGGCTACATAATGAGACTGGAACATGAATCATGTGTTTCCAAGAAACATATAGAACTTGCTCTCTGGGTCGAATTTTCCAGTTATTGTTCAATAAAGACTCCTGAGCCCTCCCAAGAGCCTCATGAGAAAGAATTTCTTTCCAACATGCAGCTGCTCATTAATTCCTGGGAAAACCCTGAAAACAAACAGAGTTTTCAGTAACATAATAATCTTTCCATTCTGAAGTTTCACTGCTATTTTGTTAAAGAAAGCACTCATAGATACAAAAAAAACTCCAACACTTTGAATGTGCTATTTTGATCAGCTACACAGATGCACACATACACTGCATTCTGGCAGCAAACCTCAATTTTGGTGAGAATTGGGTGCTCGAATAACTAAAATAACTGAAATAGTGGGGGAAGCAGGGAAGGCATTTCCACCCCTCCTGTGCTCTAGGGCAGTACCCACTCATCCTTGGATACCTTGGAATTTTTCCCTCTGTCACCACCCCAGCTGCAGGAGGAGCCTGGTAAGGAAGGCTGAGTCCTCTGCACCTTGGAGCTCTGGTCAGCACAAGGGACAGGCAGCTGGTGCTACTGCCAGTATTGATGCAAAGCAGGTAGCAGCATCCCCTCTGACATTTCCAGCATGGCAGAAGGATGCTTCCTCAGCTATCAGACCATAAATGCACAGCACACAAGCCAGGCCTGTTATATTTGCACCAGGGCTGAGCTCTGCCATTGTGTTCATCTGTACAAGCCACACCACCATAAGAGCTGTGTTCTGTAATGCAACCTGATCCAAAATTTCATATAAACATCAGCCTCCTCTTGCTCTGCCACTGCTGCCACTGTCCCCTCCCTTGCCCATGGGAATGGGTGGGTTTTGCAAGAACCTGGATACATACACAAGTGTATTTGCCCATGGCTTTCCTTCTGCTCATCCAACACCCAGTGCTGCAGGGCTGCTGCCATGACGGGAGCTGTCTTGGGGCTGCTGCAGGGCAATCAGCAGCTCCAGGACAATCAGCAGCTACGGAGCACAGAAGAAGGTGGAGTCTTCCTACAGTTCCAGGAAAGGAGAAATGCACAGCAAAGGCTGAGTGGAAAGAAAGAGGAAACGTTGATTTATGCTCAGAAGAGCATGTTGCTGGCAGAGAGCAGCACTTGGTAACTCATCCCTCCAGCAATCCAGAGACTCTACTTCATTCCTAGATTTTAACAGCTTGTCTTTGACCCCACAACAGTTTGTGAGTCATGTGAGCAAAGCTAAGGGGAGCAGAGGCAATACCTCCATAGCATATTTCACCAGCCTGGGGGCATTCCCTTTGCACACACAGCACTTTTTGGCTGATAAAACTCAGCAATTTTGGCCGACTAAACCTCCTTTCCTTGCTGCAAGATCTTTAACACCATTATCTCTGCCTTTCCTGATGCACATCGGGCTTCCCGGCTCAGTTGACGGTGAAGTTGCCACAGGGACTGAGGAGTACCAAATCATGGAGGTCTTAAAGCCCTATTACCACTTGGCACAGAGTGTACTTTTTATTTTATAGGATGGAAATCACTCAATTGCTTTTCCAGACTACTGCGGACAAAAATAATCTCAGGGTTTGATTGTCATTTAGATGATGTGGTTGTGCAAGACTGAAAGGAAGACTGCACCACTGGCAATCTCTCTCTAAGAAGAGCACGGGCTCTTCCATGTCACACAAGCCATTTTTGGAGGTCCCCTCCCTTCCTGCCTCCCCACCCTCCACACCCCGTCCAGATTTCTGCAAAGTTCTGCCACTTCAGGGCAACAGGTGGGTTTGGGAGTGCCGGGTTAATGGTTGGACTCAACGATCTTAAAGGTCATTTCCATCTGAAATGATGCCCTGGTACTATTGTCATGTGTGGATGGAAGGATTTCCATTGTACATCCTGGCCAGAATAAAGTAATGCCTGATTCTCTAACACTTAAAAGGTGGTGTTGGAGAGTTTCTTTGATTCCCACAGTTTCAATGCCACTAAGATTCTATGCTGTGTCTGCAGTGGGCTCAGTACCTGCACTGAGCACAAACCAACAGCTAAGTGGCTTTGCCTAATTGGAGCCCTTACATTTTGTAGGTTCTGGCTCTTTCTTTCCCTTTTCCACAGTTGAAAAAACCTGGATGGTATTTTGCTGAGATCAACAATCAAATCCTCCACAATTTACTTCAAGGCGCTTTTGACATTCATTGATAGTGTTTGCACAGTTAATTCTTTGGGTGTTATTCTGCTGCAGGCATTGATCAAAGTGCTCTCTCTGACTCCCCGCTGCTTACCACTCAACTTGCATTCCCCAGCCACCACAGCCAGTCGGAAACTTTTCTAATGAGGCTGCTTTATCACTTAAGAACATTATCATTATCAGCACTGTGGGTAGATCTGTGAGTGAACAGCTTGCTAGTAGTAAATGGTGATAAGAAGGACACCCTTGGCAAAGGCAGATGGAATTTTGCCTTGCAATATCTCCCTTATTGTGGGCCAGCTCAGGATGCCCCTTTTACAAATGTGGGTCTATATGGGCAAATGTGTTCGCATGTCTCCTGCCAGAGATTATAGGGTCGTCTTCTTTGTTTTTCTCACCATTCAGTAATGAGGGAGACAGGTTTCTTTATAGGGATTGCTTTGCTTCCCAAAATCTTAGCAGGATCACAGAATAGCAATAAAATGAAGTCAATGGGAAATCATGGTTTCTGTCCATAACACACACAAAACATAAAAAGTCAGAATTTTGTAAAAAAGTCATTCACTCCACTAAATTGTAAGAACTAAAGGCTGTAAAATTACTCTCAGGACTAATTTCTGAAAGGAAAAGAGAGGCAAAAAAAAAGCATAATTCATTTTGATGGAAACAAAAAGAATTAATTACTTTTCATTACTATTTGCCATGCTTTAGTTAAATCCTGAGAGCTGCACATGATGTCACTGGCTCTAGGAACGTGGTTGTCTCTTCCGGCAGTCATTAGTGTTCTTGGTATGTACAACAGGTCTTCTAAAAACAGTCATGTTCAAATTAGAGCTGCAAAAACCCTGATGCAGTGATTCTCTGTGGTGTTCTGCCTCATCTCTCCTCATATTCATCAAAGACAGATTTTGTCTCACCTTCTGCTAAACTACTTTTACCCATATTTGATAGTACAGACCATCAACTCAATTACTGTATTGCAGTATGCATGTTCAGGGAGGAGATCCAACTTGCCTCTGTTTTTTAGTTTAATTAAAGGTAAGTGGTAAAATGGAAGTGACAAGATAAGCATCTTGCATGTCCTTTTTATCAATATTTCAGCGTTCACAGCTTTGCTCCTTGCAATCATCTGCTGCAAATTTCTCAAATATTATTTGATGTTACTCCACTGGTTTTCAAAATTGTTTAGCAAGAAATGTTAAATGCAGGCTGGACCCAGACAACTGAAAGTAGCTCTGTGAGTCAGGGGAGTGCAAGTTGTAAAAGCCAATAACTGCACAGGAGGATGTATTTACAAAAGGTACTGAAGGGTGCTGGAGCAGCAAATCAGACCATTGAAAAGCCAGACATTGATTCTTATGTAAGTGTTACCTAATTGTTACTTCTTCCCGGAACTCAGTCCACCAGAGCTGTCTTTTGTTTCATTACAAATGACCCTTTGTGAGGACCCTTGACAACAACTGTGAGGTTTTTAAGTACTGTTTATTATCACTACATAACCTTTACTGCAAGGACCAGCATTAGCTTTCTCTCCTGGGAATATGAAAGGTATTGTCAGGGACATAGTGTCACTGCTGTGGGAAATATAACACCTTGTTAATCCTGCATTTGTTTCATGCTAGAACCTACACTGTGAACTCTGACCACCCCTTGTAGTAACCACACAGCAGTACTCTAAAATACAGCCAGTGCAATCAAAAGAACCGCCAGTGGTTTTCCACACAGAGTAAGTCCCAGTCATGCTCATGTATACTGTGTGCACTTTGAAAGCTGAGTCCTCCCTAGAAGAGGACTTCCAAGAGTCCCTCTTTTGTTTTTCTTTTCTTTTCCTTTTTTCCTTTTCTAAAACACTGTGTGAATCTAAGGAAGTTCTCAGCAAGGTGTCCATCTTCCTGGTATCTGACCATTTGATTCTCAGCTTGCCTATAGGTGCTAGACTTGCAACTTTGCTGTGAGCAATAATTGATCCTGTGATGTGCAGGAAGGAAATTCTGCACTGTTCTGCACAATATCCAGTGCACCAGCAGGTTTTGTCTACCAGATGGAAGGCTGAACTTGCTTTTGTTCTACTTGCAGCTCCTTCATGTTTACTTTCCCTTACTACTCATATGCAAAGTAAAACTGTGACTATACCTTCACATTTATGATTTGACCTGCTGTAATGTACAGTCCCCGCCTCTATTTTTTGTAACACAAGCAAAGAAATACCACATGAGAGACAGAGCAGCCACATATAATACATTTCATGAGAGCCAGTTTGTTCCTTCAAGCAGAGACTGGATATTTCTGGCTAGGAGGAGTGCTAGATCTTCCCAGCACTGTTTCTTCTGGATCAGCAACTCTATGTTGCCCCTTGGAAGGTTCCAAGAGTTAGGTGGGTTTCAGAGCTGGGCACTGGAGCTGGAGAGAGAAACTACCTTTTTTCTTGAGTGAAGGACTGAGTGACAGATTTTCACACTGGAGGAGAATCATCTCTTCTTGAGTGATTCATACACTCTCTCAGATCCTCGACTGCCACAGCTGCTTGAACCCCAGGGGCTAGAATAGGATTCTGAAAGAATCTGAAAATTATTACGATCATTTATACAAACTAATCTGTTGCCTGCATATAAAGAAACATTAAATTCTCAAAGTCTGTAATTCTCAACAAATTTTATACAGTGCATTTATGCTGCCTTCAAAATACAAAAACCTGTGTCTGAGAGAGGACAGAGTAGTTAAGAGAATTGCAGCTGGAATTACTTATACAGTCATTCTTTAGAATTCTAGATGGTTTCATCACACGTAGATATCATGTCCTAAACTGTAACTGAGTGTGGCGGAGAATCAGGGCCCCTAAAAGGCATGTCCACAACTCTAATGGTCAATTCTAAGTATTACTTACATATTTTGGTGAGTTGATTTACATCTACACACGGATTATGACTACAGTCAATTTTTCATCAACAATGTTCCATCAACATCTAATAAGACAACGATTGCACTTTTGCAACCATATAAAAAAATTACTTTGCATAGATCAGGAAAGATAATAATTATCATAAAGCTTACTTGACTGTGTTCAGAAAATTAGCAACTGCTCATGGAGGATTGGCAGTGGCAAGATGTCATGTAAAAGGAAATTATAAAAATAAGACAATTGGAGTTTCTGAGCAGAAAATTTTTGAAAAATACGTTTTTGAGAAATAAGAAAGCACGGAAATAGTACTTGTTGCAGAAGCAATACAAATGTGCGGCACTGTCACACTCAATGATTGCTATGGCTCCCTGAATAATTACAGCAAATTAAGTTCTATAATTTTCTTTAATTCATACACAGCTAAAATAAAATTTCTCAGTTGAAAAAAACAAACTGGTGTTTTGTTAACAAAAGAGCTACACTTTGAATGGAAAAAAGGATCAAACAGCTGACTGAGAACATACTATTTTTGTATCTAATTATGCAGCAAACCATGGAAATACAAAAATGTTGCTGCTGGTTTTCAATGTTACACTTCCCTCTTCAATGTGATTACTCTGAGATGGGAAAGAACAGTGTCAGAAATATCTGAAAAATGAAAAAGGAAAATTAAATTATTTCAATTTTGACAATGTACCAGTGTGTGATAGTACTAGGGACATTTATCTGCAACTTAACACAAAATGAGAATGACATTTTTCCTCCAGTATTAGTCAAGTGATATAATTTTTAACCTGACAAAGTAAGCCAGAAGAAAGTCATAATTTGATCCTAGATGTTGCGATCAAAGTTTCTTCCCTTCCAAAGGAACTTAAAAACATGATACTTCAGCTGATATCCTGATCCCACGTAAATACTGAGGCATGTCTGTACTGATGGTTGTTGCTATAACCTTGCAGTTCCAAGAAGCTTCACTTGCTGTCAAAGCCAGTTTTAGGTTTTCACAAAACTTCTTTTTCTTTCAGGCTGTGAGTTTGAAAAATGTGTAGGGAATAAACATGCAGAAAACTATGGTGAAGAACAACCTCCTTGGGAGCACCTTACCTTCTGCAGAGTTCAACACTCCAAAGCTTGGAACTCACAGGAAGGGAATTTGCTGATCTGACTTAAACTCAATACCCCTGTATGTATGCATTATAAAATTTAATTACAGAAACTTCACATCTGCGCTCCTACAAAACTCATCCTTATTCCATGTGTGAAATGGATGTTTCTTCCTGAGTGGGTAGATATACCTTCTTCTCTTTACACGAAATCATGTCATTACTTTAAATTTTTTTTTACTTAAAGCATTATTTTTAGAGAAACGCCTTACTGCATACAGACAACTAAGTGAAACAGATAATGTTCTTCACAGCTAATACCGTGTATTTACATGCAAATACTGTATTTAAAGACCTGTAATGATAACTCTACCTGTTTCTTACAGATTAGGATACTACTTGAGACAAGTGAAATGAGAGTCCTTGCAGAGGAATCCTAATGCAGAAGCAATCAAAGGCCAGGAGAAGGCTTGCCTTATCTTTTCTCAACTAGGACCAAACGTGAAATCGTAGTAGACAGACAGAGAACATCCAAGTTAAAGCCCATCCCTAATCAGTAGATATTTGAACTACCAGATTTGCTAGTTTCACAACTGGGGACAAGAAAGAAAAGGGGATGGGACAAGTAAGGAGTTAATAATCTCCACTCTTGTCTGTCATCTCTCCCTACGAAATTTCAAAGTTCAGTTGTAAGCCTTGTACTCATGCAGCCAGGAAGGTAAACATCATCAGTGTGATTTAAAGGGCTTTCAGCATACCCCTCATGATCATTCAAGTAGATAAGGAAAAACAAAATAAACAGAACAAAGCCATCTAGAAAATACTTCACTTTGTCAGTTGAAAAACAAACACGTTTTACAGAGTTGCAGATTAACCTAAGGTAGATTCATGAACTTCTCTCCTGCTCTACTCAATTCCACACCATTGGGTTACTGATCTGTGATAGCTACTGACCTTTTTCCTAAGGACACCCTTGTTCCTGCCTTAGGAACGCTTCCTGCTAATAATGTTCAAGTATCTTTCCCGTATCACTTTTGACATATAATTTTGCTGTGTTTTTCACACCGAGGGCACTACCATATAATTTCTCTGGCCCTGCTGTTTCCAGTATTGTCACTTAGAGCCTTGAGCCTTCTTTTCTGATGCAGCTGGAGGATGGCAGCTGAGTGCAGAAACCTTTCTGCGGAGGTTTACACGGGTAATGTTGGTTCTCTAGGCAGCTGCAGTGCTATGCAGCAAGCTTTAGAGCTCCTTTTTATAGATGCTCTTATCAGTATGCTTTGACTCCTGGGGCCACAGTCATACCGAGAATAATCAAAATACTGGCAGTTCCCAGACTACACGTGGATGTAACTCGTCCTAACAGCTAGTAACCTTCATAGACATGAAGCTGTGAAGCCTTTAGGGAATAGTGGAAATTAACTTTTTAAAATACATTTCTGTCCTTGCTATGCAGTCTGTTCTGAAGTTCAGTGAATGCTGATGGAACAATTCATGTGAACAGGTTTAATCAGGCCTGCAGACTACAATTATGTAAGCACGATGCAATTTTCCGGGACAAAAACATGGAGCAAGTTCAGCATTTCATTAAATTTCATTACGGATTGAGAGCCTTAATCCATATATAGGTGAGGATTGACTAAACTTGGTAGGTAGCTGGTTGTAACAGGAACTAAAGGTGTCTGGATGTGATGGTTGCATTCCTCAACTTCATCAGCTGGATGAGTTGTCTGGTCCTGGAGCACATTATGTTTAGGTTAGAATATAGACAAGCAGTGACATATATATATATATATATATATGTTTACTTCTTACTGGATATTCTGTACTGCCAAATTTACTTAACTGTTTTCCCCAAGTATGGAGCAAAAGATTCACTTCAGGTCATGGGAAAGTAGCTCAAGCCAAATGATGCAGAGTAGAGCTCCAAGGAAGCAGGGTACTCTCGTGTGGTGTGGTTAACTAAGTACAGACACAAAGGTGAGTGGCTGTATGGAAAATCACATGAGCTAGGGAAGCCACGTATGCTGTGGGAATTTCATCCTTTACTTAGGATACCACAGCACCCAGTCAGTAGTGAGAACTATCTTTTTATCTCTTCTCCAATGCTGCTGCATTCTTATTTTTTAAATAGGGGCTATTAAACCATTTTGTAAGAAGTTAAGGTTTTTTAAAAAGTTTAAACTCCTGTCTGGATCTGAAAAAGCAGAGCTGCTACCTTTGCTGGAAATGGTGTTTCTCACTGGTATTTCTTATGAACAGATTCACCTGTCCTGTTTTAAAAATATTAGGCACACTATATCCAGGTACACTTATATTCACACCTTATTGTTTCTTGGTCCTATAGTGCTTTTCTTTCCCCTAACAATTTCTATTCTTTGGCATCCCTGAAGCCAGCAAAAAAGAACCTCAGAGGAAAAAACCCCAGATACATTTCTGATATATAAAATAATAAATATATTTCTTCCATTCTTGGATGAATAAAGAGTCCTTATGGTCCCCACAGGCAGTCAAAAAATACTTCCAGCACAAATATTATTAGGCAATTTCTCCTGATGCTCCTTCTCCCCTTCTGGCCTTAAGAGTAACAACGGCTGTGGGATGTTAAGTGAGGAGCTGGACCACATTTCAGCACTGCTGATACGTCAAACGTAGGTGACGTAGCACACATTTCACAGCTTTAGGAAGCATAAAGCCACTCCAGACTAATTCCTGATAAGGCTGAGAATCATCCTGGTGTTGTTATTTAGCAACTGCTCTGCAAACACAAGAAGGGAAGCCTTGCTCACTAAAACGCAGGGTATGAGACAAGCAAAGCTTTGAACGCCTCAGCCTGTGAAACACTCATCTGCTGTCTTCATCTGCCTTTGCAGGGAACACATCTAAATGCCTACCCTTAAAGGGAAGTCACTATTTTAAGGACTTACTCTGGCAGCAGAACAGTGAGAATTTCTACCAAACACATTCACCATAACATAAAAACTTCAGGGATAAGGTTCAGATGCAAAAACGGAGTGGGGGAGAAGTTATATAAAGTATATTTCCTTTTGTACCAGGTGGCAGATAGGAAGGCTGTGAGCTTCACTGCTCTGAATGGCTTTCAACTAAACCTGCCCTTTTGCACTCTGCTGCTGTCACCAGCTCCTTCAGAAGTAAAGGATCAAAAGTAAATAGTATCCTTTTCTGCTGATCACACCACCAAGCACATGTAGTTTTCAGATTCGAGGGTTTGTGCATTAGTTCCTTTGAATGCCTCTAAAAGCAACATGATATCATCTGCCCAGAAGAGAGCAGCATTCCCATCCTGGGAAGGACAACCAAGGTATTACCTCTTGCCAGACAGTGGGCTGGCTCATATTATCAGACAAAATATAGGGAACCAATTATTGTGCTGAAATTTAGGAATTGTTTCTATCAATCAGTTAATAACCTAAGCATTCTTAATGAGAGCTTTTGTGTGTAACAGGCATAAACCTGAATCAGCCACGCAGTTGTGTTTGTGTTAGAGCAACAGAAACTATTCATAACATTTGAGGCTCGAGTAAAAGTACACTGTGCTATAGACAAGGCTACCCTTGATGCACTGCAGATGTACCTTAATCAATCACAGAAACAAACTGTTATTTGCAGGGAATTTTTGACGGATCCATTTTAAAGGGCATATGCACTAAAGAGCCTGCTGTTGACAGATGAAATATAACTCTGTTACCTAAAAAGCCTATGGCTTCAAAATTTAGAGGAGAAGAGGATATTCTGCCTAACTGAGGCTTCCTTCTTTTCTTCCGTGGGACAACATTGCCTCCTATTCACACCTCTGCCAAGGATTTTCTGTGAGACTGTGACCATCTCGCTGGGGCAGAGCTGTTTGCTGAGCGTGCCTCTGCCTACGCTCCGCCACGGCAACGCTGGCGGCGAGTCAAGCGCAGCTTGGCACGGGCCCCGGCCGGCTCTCCCCGGGCTGGGCTGCAATCACGCTCCAGTTCTGCCAGTGCCCGAGCGCCTTCGTGATGCCGCACAGTAATTCGAGCAGGACCCCGCTCCTGCAGGAGAAGCCCTGTGCCCGGTGAAGCACAGAATTTGCTCCCCCAGCGCACAAAAAAGTAATAATTATATTTTGCTGAACAATCACAAATTTTCACAGCACTCCAATGGCAGTCAAACCAAGTACAAACCTCTTTATTTTTTTTTTTTTCCTTGCCATTGGAGCCGAACTACTTTTACATTTCTGTGTGGGTGACTGCCTGTGATCCCGCAGAGGGGAGGTAGCTTTCTTGAAGAGTGTGCTGGAACAACTGTTGATCTCCCTTGTGAAATCCCATCTGTTGTATGCAGCAACTCTTACTTGCTGGCTGAACAAGATAATGTTTCCCCAGCAGTAGCTGTAATTTTCCAAGCACTTTGCTGGGTGCAAAGTCAGAATTTGATTCAAAAAAGGACAAGCAGAGACATAATTTTGCTCTCTGCCTTCTGTTTTGCAGAGTGTTATGAATTAAGCTGCTGGCAGTCAGGTAGGGCTGAGTCCTTGTGGGCTTCGGGCTTTGTTCGAGACCTCTAAAGATGAAGAACAGTGTGCTAATTTTAGAGGTGGATTCTGGAAATGGGGAAGCCAACTTTTTTTGTATAATTTTGTGTGTTATTGATCCACATTTTTTACAATCTGCCATTTATTATTTAAATCATATCTAAATGAATGTTATTTTATGGCAAAAACTAATCAGCAGGAGCTAAAGTTGGCAATATCGCAGTGTATTAGAAAAAGACTCTTCACCCAGAGGGTGGTTGGGCACTGGAACAGGCTCCCCAGGGAAGCGGTCACAGCACCAGCCTGACAGAGTTCAAGTAGCATTTGGACAATGCTCTCAGGCACATGGTGTGATTCTTGGGGTGTCCTCTGCAGGGTCAGGAGCTGGGCTTTGATGATCCTTGAGGGTCCATTTCAACTCAGAACATTCTGTGATTCTGACTGTAACGAATAATTTGGGGAAATTAAAAAGAATATTGTGACGATTTGGGGGAAAAAACACCCCATACATAATAACGCAACCACCTCTTCTTCCTGGTTATGGGGAAATTCCTTTGGTTTGAAGAGCTGTACCTGAAACCACTCTCCCCCCGTATTAGTGAGACATTTCCCTCGTGCTAAAAGATTTGAATTCGTTTTTTCCAAGATGTGAGCGAAATGCGAAATACACAAATCTAAGCCGGGATCGGCAGCAG
>VZTI01002192.1:73853-129955 GCA_013397865.1 Struthidea cinerea | reverse complement strand
CCTGGGGAGCGCCCGCCCGCCGGGCGCCAGCGGGGCGGCCGATGGCGCGGCGAGAGGACGGGCGGGACTGGGCGTACAGGTAGGGCTGCCGACAGGGCTGAGCTCGGACCGCGCCAGCCGCGCAGGGAGGGCGAGCTGTGCCTCTCCGAGTGCTCGGAGCCGGCCCTGCCGGGGGGCCGCGGCCGGGGGAAGCCCCACGGACTGGCCCATGCGCGGCTGGTGGCTGAGGGCACCGGGCGGCCACCTCAACCTTCCCTGCCCGAGGGCAGCCGGGGAAGGTGGCTTCCCTGAAACCCTGCGTCCTCACTCTTTATTTTCCCTTTCTGCCTTAGGAATGGAGTGGAGCATGAAATTAATCTGTACTGGCTGCCTGGGCAGTCGCAGTCGTAAATAAGAGATGTGTGTTCATAGACGTGTGAGGGGGTTTTGTACGTGTGTGTTTTCGTGTTCTGCGTCTTCAGAGAAATCCGTGTCGGGGGTCTCGGTGCTTTTTACACCTGTGGTTTTTGTGTCAGATTGGAGGACTACCTGAATACTAAGGTGACTCTTCTAAGCAGCCAACAATGTAATAACAATCTGAGGTCTGAATATTTAATTGTTCCTAATCTGATTCATGCTTTGCTACCTGTGACGCTCCCGTGAGCCAGTTGTCCCAAGGCTGTGCCAGTGCTGCTCCACGGCCAAATTCCTTCGCCATGAATGAAACAGGCAGTGTTTTGGGAAGTTAAACCCTCAAGTCTATCTTGAAACCTTGTCTGACTGAACAGATCCCTCTGCCTGTTTAACTTCTGTGAAGCCCATTAATGTCCTGTACTCAGGTGGTAATTGGCAGGTATAGAGCACCCTGGGAAGTTGCCATAAATCTAATTTAGCAAGGTGAGTTGATATATTAAAATAAAATCAGCCTTTCAGTTCTGATACCCTGCCAGTATTGTGCTGACTGAGATAATGTGCTGAACATTGAACAATTGTAAAAGATAATAAAATAAGCATTTTGGTACTACATATGAAGAAGGTGGATTGACACAAGGATTTGTCTTTTTCCAAGTTGTTTATTTGCATGAAGATAATTTCAGAAATTACCCATTTAAAAATAATCTTGTTACACTTGTATTTTCTGTTGTCATTTTTCTGCACAGAACTGTGTGGAAAGAGAGTTCAGGCCATATTGGAGCTGTTGTGCTATACCTCATACTTTTCAACTGTTTGCCTGTATTGTGGAGAAAATACCTCCCAGACTTTTATGTGACCATAATTTTGTGTCAGTTTTGCACACAATAAGTCCTTTGCTCCACAAACTCCGTACTTAAAAAAACAGTGAAATCTGTAAAACTGACTGAACAGTGCATGTTTAAATTAATTTACTTAAACAGCTTTGATATGCTAAATGGAGTGTAACAATTTGTGTAAAGTAGGTTTTTGCTAGGAGGAGGGAGTCTTCAGCTGCTTTTAGAAATAGCAACTGGAAGTTATTTAAAGCATACTTGCCTTTTTTTTACATTATTACAGGAATTCTTTCTTTATTTTGTAGGGTTGATCCATATGGGTTTGAAAGGCCAGAAGACTTTGATTATGCAACCTATGAAGCATTCTTTTCCAGATACCTAGTGGTACTCACTAGAAGAGCAATAAAATGGTCCAAGCTCCTAAAGGGGAATAACAGTATACAGAAGAGTTTAAAAGGTGAGCTTCATGTCTCTTTATAGGTAAAAGTGCATTATATTTGGATCAGCATAAATGGTATTCAATGGGTTTGTGGTTTTGAATGTTGAATACTATTTCTGTCTTCAAATGAAAACCAGTAGTATAAACAGTAATAATGCATAAGCAAGTATGCTGTTGTTAGAGGGATTTGATTTAAACCTTCCGAAGGAGTAATCCTTCTTCAGCACATGAATATCTTGTTACATCTGTAACCCAGATATTATGGCCACTGGCACTCCAAGACGCTGTTTTGCAGCTGTTTGCTGTATTGTACTCTGTATTCTCTTTAAAAAGCCATGAGATTATGTAGAAGACGCTGTCTTGAACCCCAGGGATCAGGATGTTAGGGCTCTCAGTTGCTGCCTCTTTGACAGTTCTTTAGGCTGCTGAGATTTTCCAGCTCTCCTTATCCTCCTTTTGTAAAATGATGTTGAAGCATGCAGCTAAAAAGGTGTGTACTAAGAACTGATGATGAATGCTTGAGGAAGTGAAGAAAGTAACATTAATGCAGAGGCTAATGCAACATTGGATAAAATGCTGATGGAAATTTCAATGTCTGCTTCAAAGAGCATGAAAACCTCTAGTAATGTTTTATCTTGCAAGATATACACGTAGAAATAGAGTCAGAAGCTGTCAGGGAATCCTGTGAAACTAAAGGGTGGGGTTTCCTCCCACTCTCTCTCTGGGTTATGTTTTCATATATTTTCCTGTTTGCTCTTAATGGTGATATTCAGGTTGCTTTCTCTTTGGGTGTCTTTTGGAGTTGGGCAGAGTTCTCTGTAAGTATGTTAAAGAAAAAGTGAGTGAAATTAAGCAAAAGTTAATCAGACATTGACTGTAACACAGCTGAAGTATTCAGAGCTGTGCTCCACGTGCAGACTTTGGCTGGTGATTCTGATGGTTTTGCTGTTGTGGGGTTGTTTTTTTCCCTTGGCACCAGAAATGGGATGATAACTAGTGAGACATTTTAAATATAACAGTGTATTTTGTGTACAGATGTCTGTTTCAAGGGTGAGAAATTCCAGAAAATGTAGGTTTGAGCTGTAGCTGCTAGATCATATGCTGCTAACCAGAAAGTATCTACTTCTGCTATCTTGTTTTTCTTACAAATGTAAAGATGCTTTGGTTTGGGATGTCAAGTTTGAATGTAGTGATAACTTTGTGTCATTTTGAATTAGTGAGGAGTTTGAGATTCTGCAGAACTTAGTCTTCTAGTTGTGGTAAAATAATCTCAGTTTCGATTCATACCCTTCTCTTAATGTGTGAGTGGTAACATTGGCAGCTTTTAGCCATTTCTGTGTGTTCATTTAATTTCTTTCTTTGTGTTCACAGTTCTAGCATTTTAGAAACAGAATGTTACTGTGATTGTACTAAAAGTGTGAATGTCTTTGGTCTTATTTTGGAGCCAAAACTTTGACCAAATCTCTCAACTTGTCCACCAGGCTTCAGAACCAATGGTCCTGCTGCCGCACTGGGCACATAATGGCAGCAGCCTTTAATGTGGCTTTAATTGTCTCCAACAGGCTGCTCTTTGTGAAAACTGGGATTGTATAAATCCACTGAGGGGACACAGGCAATGGCTCTGGACTGCGCAAGTCCTTGTGGGCTGGTGCATCATCTTTGATGTTACTGACTTTTGCTCAAGATACTTGGATTTGTAGGCTGTGGATTCTCGCATATACATGTAATTCCAGGGAGAGTGACAGGAATAAGTAATACTGAGGAAATGTAGTCTTAGTGTAGATCCAGAGTTGTTATAAAAAGCTCCCTGCATTATCCTCAGCTGATACCTCAGTGGAGGAGAGTGAAAGGTTAACCTGTGCAATTACTGATTTTTAAACACTTTCCTTCTCATGTCCTTATTAAGATTGAAGTCTGTGACATGCACATGGAATTGTGTAAGCAGGTGTGCACTTTATCCTGCAAGATGATTATGCAGTGGTTTCCTTGCAGGCAAATAGCAGAAGCTCTGCAGGTTATCCACTGAATTTCCCTCCTCCAGGACCTGACTTCATTGCTATGGAGCTTTGCTCAGGGCTGCTGGCTCTTCCATAAGCTAGAACTGAGAAGAATATTTGGTTTGCCACTTCCCGCCCCGACTGCAGTAGCTGCGAAACCACTGTTGTGTGTCCTGCTGTGAGTAGACGTGCGAGAGGCAGTGTATGTGTGATATCTCAGTAGTTCCACACCCATTTGTCTACACAGAGGAGCTCATAATTCCTGCCCAGGCGAACAGGAAGAAGCGATGACTTGTGTTAATTTTCCAGTTTGGAAATGTGGCATGTTCACATGCTACTGAGTTTGCCTCATATCCAGGGTGGTTTGTATGTATAGAATTCTGTTCCACTATAAAGAAAAATAATTAGACTGCATTTTAACAATGGTAATTAAGCAGTGTATCCTGTTGTTCTGTATTGCAGCCTGCTGGCAGGGTGGGTCATGGGACTTTTGGACAACAGTTCCTTTCACTCATTCTCCAGTCTCTTCCTTTTTGTTATTTTTCTGGTATTTTGTTTCTCCCCCTACCATTATCTTCACCTTGTTTCCACTGCACATGAGAGTTTATAGTCACTTGCCTTCTTCCTCTCTCTCTCTCTCTCTCTCTCTCTTCTCCTCTGCCACTATTGAGATCCTCTTAGATTTTTTCCTTGCTTCATTCAGCTCTGTCTTTATGGGACCAAAATACAGCTTTCTGCTCTGTTTTGTTTACAGGTGGGCAACAAACTGTCTGACATAATTGCTCAAAATATCCTAATTCTGACCAAATTCATGCTACACAAAAGAATTTGGCTGTTAGTGGATTTGTCAAAAGTGACCAGTAGCAGAAGACACTTTCTGGTCTTTGATAAAATACAGTGAAAGGGAAAAGTACATTTATTAAACAGTGGTTATAACAGGAGCACTTCTGTGCCAGCCCAGGGTTTGGCAGAAGGAAAGTCAGTTTGACTGGAACTTGAACATTTACAGCACTGATCTGCTGTTTCTTCTGTTATGTATTCATGCAATAAAGCTTTCAGTTCCTTGTATGCTGCTTGCAGCTCTTTTGTAGAATTTTTCTTCTAGGGCCCGAGTTTATTTCCTATTTCCTCAACATTCAACAGTAATTGTTAGTAATTGAAAAAGTAAAAGTGCAGATGCTTCTCAAAATCACACTCTTCTAATATTTTTAACATGAGATACGTTTTGGTTTTAAATGTTGGTGTGGTGTTTTTTTTTTTTTTTTTGCTACATAAACTGAGTCTATGGTGTAGAGTGAAACAATGTTAATGGAGGAAAAAGGTAATAAAACACTTACCTTGAAGTAGAAGTCTCCAAAATTCTCATCAAACAAGGACAGGCAGGTTTAAGTGACTTGTTTTTACATCTTGTTACTGTAAGTAGTGTACAGTATTAGAAAAATGTTATTTTCTGTATACTTTTCTCTTGAAGTTACTTTGGGTATTTATCATCACTTTTAGACTGCTATCCTGTCAGGTAGCAGTTTTTTCTTGTAACAAGGAAAACACATTCATAAAGTGTGACTCTACACTTGTGAAACTGGCACTAAGTGTCAGAGGAAATTGAATTATTAAGGGGGGGAGGGTTTTGTAAAATTGATGTTTCATATTTTGTTAATGAACAGAGGCAAAAATTTTACATAAAGGCATTTCTTACCTATGTATGTTCTAGAATTTTACTTGGGGCTTGGGGATACTCAACAGTGCTACTTTTGAGATCAAGCAGCTAGCATTGGATGTGTGGGTGGAGACCCATGCATGATCTGGCTTCATCTGGGAAAGCTTCTTAGATGTTGCAGTGGGAGGATATTCTGCAGTGTCAACTCTTGCTGCGGGTTTCTTAGCTCCCAAGGATAATGTGGAAGAGAGCCAATACATATATATTTGTATAAACACAATTCTGTGTATAGAAGATGATACATCTATGTTTATCTACATATATAAATGGTATATATTAAATTGCAACTGTCCTTCTTTTCAAAACTACTTTGCTGCTTCTGAATGCCAGTTTGCAGATCCTAGCAAGTATTATTAATGGTGTGAGGACAAAAAGCACAATGTAAAGGGCTTTTGCATTCCTCAGGGAGTGAGAGAGCTGGGTCAGTAGTCACTTGGGGTGATACAAGCCCCTGGCTGTCTATTGCCATGCAAATGATGACACTGAGGAATGACGAGTGTGTGCTGTGCTGCAGGCTGCTTTCCTCTTGTGCCACTGTCAAAGGCTTGTCCGTGCTTCTCTTGAATTTAATTTGTATTGTTGGATATCGATGTTGGCTATGCTTCCAGAATTTACAGTTGTTCCAGAAAAAAATACCATTGGGATTGTGTTAAAATATGATAATCCAGTATTTTAGCCAGTAAGTTTGTTTCTAGGCTCATCTGAATGTCTCTTGTTAACCTAAATGGGACTGGTTCTCGATGCTCATTCCTGTATTTGCTATGTCAATTTATAGGATTTCTTGAGCATCAGAGTTCAAAACTTTGTAAAAAAGATTAAGTGGGGATTATTAAACCACCATGGAGACAAGTAAATTATTTCCAGTCTAAAAGAAGATTGTAATTAAGGTTGCTTTACAGCTAGAACTGTAGAGACTGTAGCCCGTAGTATAAATCCTCATTAAAAAGCTAAACAAAAACTGTACTCTGAAGACCAGGTATTTATTACAAATATGTTTCTTTGAGAGAAAACACCAGATTTTAGGTGGGTGAAATGCTCATTATATGTGCATGTTTATGTTGGGTGACACTGGGGAAGCAGCTTTGGGTCCCAAAGGATAGGCAGCTCTAATTAGGTGGAATGTATTTAGAAGGTGTTTGGCTGAGTTGTACAACCTTGCTTCACTCTGCTGTTTTTAAGGCCTTTAATTTAGGCAGCATTTATTACAGAACTGTGTGATTCAATAAAACCTGGCTAGGTAGTGATATTGTGTGTGGGTGGAATAAAAATCCCCACTCGGATTTGAGTCCCATAAAATGTAGAGAGGAGAAGTTGATGCTTTTATTGATACAACCTGATTCATTTAGTAAGAAATATCTGTTTCATTTGTCATTTTCTTCTCCCCCCAAAAAGGAGAAGAATCTCAAACATTCAGCTGTCTTTTTGGGTCAGGGAAGGTAATGCTGATTTAGGATTATGTACCCATAAACAGCATTGACTCCTTATTAATATTTTTCATACCATTCCCAGGAGGAAGCTGCTTTCGTTGTCATTAGCCTGATCCTTCTTCCTGTAATCTTGCATCATAGTTATTTACACTGAATCATCTGCTTAAAAAAAACCCATAAAGCACACCCTAATGATGAAAATGATGCAGGAGATAAGAGCTACTTTAGATTTGAAAAGACTGCCCCAGTTATTGTAGGAAAAATCATCTGCTGCTCGCTCACATCTCCAGTTCTTCCGGGGTTCATTTAGATAGGAGGCACGTATTTCATACTCCTCAGTTTCTGCTGTATTTCAGTGGTCGGGTGCTAAGCTGAAGCCCTAGGGTTACGTTAACATGGCCATTGATGTTAGAGCCGAATGGGCAGAGCCATCATGTCAGAGGCCATGGGTGATGTAGGAAAAGTCAATTCAGTGCTTGTCTGAATGAAAAAGGACAAAGATCAAGGGGAAACTTTGTGGTTCATATCTCCATCCAGAAAGGCAGAAGAAGAGGAAAGGATTCAAAATTCTAACAAGGGAAGAGAGGAGGGAGGAAAACCTGAGTCTGAAGATCTGATGAGGAGTCTGACTGACAAGAACTTTAGAGTGAATCTAAAATATGCTATGCAGCTGAGAAGTAAATGCTTATCCTAAATGGTAGCATAGGAGAGAAAACATAATAATATCTAGTCAAGAGTTTTCCTATGGCTTCTTAACTTTAGGTTGGTCATTTAAAAAAAGAGTTATACAGCTGGATTTTTTAAAATTTATTTTAAAAATGAACAAACAAAACCAAACTTCTTGTCTTGCAGTGAAGAGATATATCAGGAAAGGCATCCCCAATGAACATCGTGCATTGATCTGGATGATTGTGAGTGGCGCCCAAGCCAACATGGAACAAAACCCTGGGTATTACCAGAGACTGCTTGAAGGAGAGAAGAATGACAAGCTGCTTGAAGCAATCAAAACAGGTTATTCTCTTGATAATGCTGTTTATCTGTATTTATCCATCCTATGTCCTTAAGTGTTAGAGATCAAGTTATGTCATGGAAAACTTAATATTTCTGTAGTAGTGGTTTAAGTGCTGAATTAACACTTAAATTGGATTAGCCATAAGCTCTTCAACAGCACAGATCTTTCCAGGTTCATCATGTGGTTAAAAGCATTAAGGAATGCTTTTAAGGAAGATGAGAAATTATTTGAGAAGGAATAAACTAGAAAACATTATAGTGTCATCTAAGTGATTGAAGAGTTATAACTTTGAGCCATGACACCTACCTTTGAGTCTGTTTCTCCTTAATTCTGTGCCATAGGCCACTGGAGAAGCAGCAGGGGTGGTTGAAGGTGTGGAACAGAGGCCTATATGAGGCAGGTGAAGTATGCTAGGATTTCAGGTTGGGTAAAAAGACTGCTAAGAAAGAGCTGTTGATAGATTTATATGAATTATAAATGGTGCAAAGAGGGTGAACAACGAGAAATTGTTACTTGTTTCTTGTAACATAAGAACCAAGGACACTGAATGAAATGTGCCGTTAGAAGAGTTGTGGCACTTGTTAATGTGCTGCAGAGGTTAGAAGTGTGAACTGGTTAAAAAAGGAATTTGATAAACTGACAGGTGGGGGAATCCACTTGATGCATGAAATATAAAACACTAAATGTAAATCCCTGGGAGAAGTGTAGGAGGTGAAATACCCCTCCTCTACTCATCCATTTTCATGTGTGCTTTCTGTGAACATTGATCAGTGGCCAATACTGATGACAGGGTATAAGGGCAACCAGACCTTAGGCTGGCCCACTGGGAGAAAAAAGAGGCAGTAGGTGAGGACAAACAAGTAGGAGTTTGATGTAACTGATACTTGTCCTGAAACCTGCCACAGCAGAGCCTTTGTGGCCAAGCTGATATTGGCTGAATTGCCCAGTTAAAAAGTCAAGAGGTTGGGCTCTGCTCTGGAGCAATGCTGAGGTTGTTTGGTTAGAAAGGCAGGTTGTCTTTTTCCTCTTGCAAAAAACTCAGGTACTTAAAAGTTTGGGCTTTATAGATTTTTATTCGAGTTGGATAAGCATCTAAACACTTTTGGTTTATGCAGAATTTCTTCTTTGCCTTTCCCCATAACAGCAGTACTTTGGGCTTTTGGGACTACACGCCTTAGTAAGGTATTTTAGAGCATAAACTTCATGTTCCTATGAATATGGAGACTGGCCAGAAATCTGCAGGCTTATATCCTGCTCAGAACTAGAAACAGTAGAGCTCTTACTATGAATAAAGAGGGAGCTAGTAAGATGACTTTCTAGAGCCTGCTTTGGTAAGGGTCTGGAGAAGCATCAAACTATTCAACTGGGGTAAAATTGCTGCAAGAGAGACTTGAAAACAACTTTTTTCCAGTACTAGACAAAGACATGAAGGGTCAGTAGGTGGCTTTCCACACAGGTTAGAATGAAATAAAAATATTTTTGTGGGGGAGGAAAAATCCTGGGTGATGATAAAGATCTATTTGTGAACTATGGAGAAAATAAAGTTTCGGAAGAGCTACTGCATTGATTGGAAAACTGTAGAAGAGAAAATTAACATGGAGCAAGTGAGGGAAAAGATAAAGAAAAATGGCTTGGAAGACTTTATTGAAGGGGAAAAAATAAAATTAAGACCTCAGACACTCCAATGGTAGATTTTCCTTCAGAAAGGAAGAACTAGTGTGGACGTAGGAGGGATGAAAGGAACACAGTACTTAAGGTGAATGTAAACTTTGTGGTTATTGTGTTTAATGAACTCGTGCTCCTGTTGACTGTGCACATTTTATAGTGGGCTTTGGCTGAGGACTCCTTCAGTGTGAATTGTTGCCTGACTTTCATTTTGTTTTTTTTCAAGTGCTGTTTTCCCATTACTGTAGTTGTTTTTAATAGTAGACCAAGGTAAGATGTGGAATCGTACTGCTGTTCGCTTTCATGTTTGCAGTTTCCAGAATTTTCAGGCAACTGTGCTGTGTTCATTCCCACGGTCTAGCTGTGAAGTTACAGCCCAGCACAATGCTGGGGTTTATAAACAAGAGAACAGCAGTCACACTTTTTTCTTTTTCCCTGGCGAAGGGGCAGGAGGACAAGGCCAACCAAAGACTTTACTTCAAATTCAATTTAAAATGTGTATGAGCATATGTGTTCTCTTTCTTTTACAAGCCCAGAAGCTGCAAACAATTTTCATGTATGTTTGGAACTTGTTTTCATATGGGAAAGTCTTTAATGAGGTATAATCAGGTTAAAAAGGGCAGGTGTAGACTGTGTCAAGAAATGTTCTATTCTTTAAAGAAAAATCTGATTAGTAATAGCAACAGAAGTCTTTCAGCTAATTAAATCTGTAATCTGTTCTTTCACCATTTTTGCCCTTTAACTTCCTGATTCTGAACTGATGAGCTTTATTGCTGACTTTATTTTATATGGTATTTGCTGTTTGAACTTTTTTTTTTAAAGAAAAATGTAGGAGAGAACAGGCTTCTTACTCTAACTATTAATAAAAGAGCTTAAAGAATCCAGGTCTCTAAATTTTCGTGTCTTAGTTTACATACGCATTTAGAAGGGCATGCATTCCAACTACACTTTGTTTTTCATGCCCTATTATAGTCAAGTTTAGTAGGACAAATGATGATGTAAGATAAAAAGTGGCTGTCCTCCTAATGCCAAGGCTACGTGCTGGGTACAGAAAGACTGGAGTGTAAGTTGTAGCTTCCTTGGAGTAAGCTCCCCTTAGGCTGCCCATTGAATTTTGGAGTGTGTCTCCGTCTGCAAGTGCTCAGGCACGTACATGCAGCTAATCCGTGCTTCCACTCTTGCATTTCATGAGGAGGAGTTGTAGGTGCTGTGAAACCCAGGGTCTGATCTTTATCAGTCAGTCCCAGAGCCTGTGCTGTGCCATGTGACAGCTGGCATAAGGATCCGACTGTGGATTGAATGGTAGTTGTAGGATCTTAATTGAGTTTACGATGGGTTCAGAAAACTAATTCAAACAATGGTCATTGCCATTTCACTGGAGACAGGGAATATTATACTATCAAAGCACTAAGAAGCTTCTCTGAATGTTAAACTGTTAGTGGAAGTTGGGAATTTTCAGGTGAGTTTAAAGCATTTAACCATTCAAGAGGAAGGGGAAGAGCAGTGTCAGCTCTTGTGGCTCTCTCTAAGAGGAGCCCTATCAGGCTCATATTCAAACAGCTGCCTCATCTGGTCTTTAGTCTACCAGAACAGCTAAAGGGAGAACTGGAGGAGTAAAGTGTGTAGTGACACTTCCACAGAATGTTTTTCCTAGTCCCCAGTCATCTGATGTTTGGAGAGTTGCCAAGACATATGCTGCATGTTTGTACCTAGTAACGCTGGATGGGAAGAAATTCACAAAAACCCTTCTGGTTGCTCCTTTTTCATGTTGTTTACTTCACTCATGATTTTTCAGATTTGTGCTGTCTCAATGCTGTTAAGCATCTCCCTCCACACTAAGGAGCTCTAATCCACCTGGGTTTGTGCTATATATGGTAGCCATTTTGTATGTGTGGTCTTCCTTGTTGCCATTCTTTCCTGCAATTTCTCTAATTCTGGTGTCATTTTTTGGGGATGAAGGAGACTGGAATTTATGCACGTGCTTCTCGGATTTATACAGTGGCAATATTGTTCTTTTGTAAAAAACCCTTTTGGCTTTCTTGATTGCTGAAAGCTCTTGAGCTGTTACTTGGTAGTGGGGGTTGTCAGGCTCAATTTTTTTGACTTTAGTTAATAACAAACTTGGCCTTAACTTAAAACAAACAAACCAACCCCCCAAGCCTCCAAAACAATTTATAGTTCCAGGTGTTGCAGGGAAAAGCTTGAAGATGACTGCTAAATATCCAGTTATAACAAATCTAAAATACCCTTGAAGTATACTATTTTTACAAGTTACAATTTATGGCGTAACCTCATTATTCTGGATATGCAGTGGAGTTTTTGAATGCTTATAGTTGGCAGTTGAGGTGAATTTTTGCTCTGCTCTCTACTATGTAAAAAAAGAAAAAAATTACTTGCCTTGAAGCTCTTCAGAGCAGATGCACATCACAGATGTAGCAGTAGCAAAGAAGTGACCATAAGTGGAGTAGAATTTGTTAGTTATAAAAATACTTGTGTAATTTACTGACCACCTGTGTCTCATAGTGGGAAGCACCTGGATATGAAAGTAAAAATGCCATGGTTTAGGAAATGTATTCTCCATTTAGCACTCCCACTAAAACCAGGTGCTGGTCCCTCTCCACACTCCAGTTGGAGGGACAAAAGGCAAAGATCATGGCTTGAGATAGGAACAGTTTACTGGAAACAGCAAGGAGATAGGAAAACAAACAGTAACAGCAACAATATTAATACCAGAAGGTATACAAAACAATTCACACAGAAAGAAAGCACACGATAATAGACAATACCTCTGCCACTTTCTCAACTGAATGGAACCCCTTCTCCCTGGAAGAGAGTCCCTTTCTCAAGCCCCTGGCAATGATGAGGTGGTATAGAACAACCTCCAGGCCCTATAGCCACACCCCCTCCCAGCTACTGCAGAAATCAACCCTCTCCTGGCTGGAATCAGGACAAAAAGGAAGGATGAGATAGCAAGGTGAAGAACGTTGTCCTGTAGATGCCTGACCTTTCAAGTACCCTGAGTAGGAAAACCGCGAGACTGGTTCCAAAAGCATTGCTTTTCTGGACTGTGCTTTCAAATCTCTTTGCTCCAGGAATAGCATCAATGACTGTGATTCTTGGTTCTGAAACTGACATCTGTTTTATAAACTGAGGCTAATGTGTTCTGCCTGTGTTTGTGTTACTGAATGAGGTAGAAATACTGCAGGCCCATGAGAGGGAAGAAAGAAGCCAATGGTCTTCTCATGGTTCCTTCACAGAGATAAATCAGCAAGAAAGCTGTTGGTTGGTTTTGTTTCACAGCAGCATAAAATTTCCACCTCAGAGTGCTGAAAGATTGTCTAAAAAATATCTGTTGGGATTTAATCTGAATTTACTACAAAAGAGTAGTTAATCTTTTCATTGTGGCCTTCTTCCTGATTCTGTGCTCCCACTCCTAGTTTATTTATAAGCAGCAGATCTCCACATAATGGCAAGATAGTAATAATTTTGGGATTTATTTAGCAGTGTAACATTCTAATGTTCATTTTTGCTGCTTGAAAAGAATCCTGATTTTTTTTCCCCCCCAAGCTGGACTAGTTTGAAGCTGTGTTCCTTTGGACAGTAATGTTTATTAAGAATGAAGCAGATTAATGGACAGTAGGTCAGAGCGTAGGCTGTGCAGAGCATGAGAAGGAGGTGTTTGGATGTCTCTCCTGGAACAGATGTATTAAAGGGGATGTAAGTGGTGAAGCAAAATTAACAGCTCTTGCCTGCTCCTGCCATTTGCCTCAAGTCATCTCTGATCCTCATCTTTTAGTATGATAAAATGTATTGGCTTGTGTGTGCCTGTGGGGTGGGTTGAGTTCCCTCACCTTGAGCCAGAGGAGCCTCAGAACTGAAGGAAGAGGGAGAGCATGCAAATGGAGCAGAAAGGGCAGGATGGAGAGGGATTGGGACCCTCTGCTCTTGTGCTCAAAGTAATAGTCTGGCACAAGGAGTGCTGCAAGACCATACCCCGTATCTTCTATTAAGAGTAAAGCCTTTTAGCTCTTGTATCTTTTTTTTTCTCTCCATCCCCTTCTCCTAAACTAAAATACTGCTACTAAATATAAAGGAAGAAATATAAAAATCCTTCATAAAACTATGGAAGGCTTCCCCCAGTCCTTGTGAGGAAAAAAATGCTCTGCAATCAGAAAAGAAGTTGCAGCTGATTCTCTCAATTTCAGGTTGTGAAATTACAGATGTGTTCAGTGTGAGTAGTCCCTGCTTTGTATGTGATGGACTTATCTTACTCCCCCCTCACCTTTGCATAGCTGAGGAGAAGAGCCATGGCTAAAATTCAGCATTAATCTTTTCTGTAACATTCAGCATATACTTTAATAAAGAATAAATTTTGATTATGCAAATACTATGCTGCATTCCTACCAAGAAGAAACCAAAGAAATTTATTTATCCTGTAACTGTCTGTTGTTTAGGTCCTCTTAAAAATTGTCTTTTTCCTTGTGTTTTTTTTCCATTCACATGAGAGGTGAAGTGAAATATTTTCCTACTAATGATTTGTTCACTTTAAAAGGAAGAAATAGTGATTAGTGTGATAACTTCTTAATGCATGTGATTTCCACTACACTACTCGTGATTTTGGGGAGCTTTCTTCCTTTTGTTGCTTACAGCTGAACTTTGTGTCAAAGCTGTAACAGACTTTTTCCTTTATGCCGGAAAAGGCTGATAAAAACTGATAATTCTTAGGACATGAGGATCTGTACAGAGGTGCTGTTATTGAAGTTTGTTTTTAACTTTAACCCAATTTGTTGTTGTTAAATATAACCCAAGCAACTGCACTTATTTTATTAGTAACTCTTGGGTTTTGAAAATCTGAAAAGTTACTTTTCGATGTTTAAGTTGGAGAGAAAAATTCTATTTAAAAATCGGATGCACAAGTCTGGACTAGTGACCTTGGGTTCTCTCTTTATGGAGTGAAGCAGGCCAAAAATAACTCTGCCTGTTTCTTTCCAACAACTATGGGCTGTTTTGGGGTGACTAGCTCAAACTTGCATGACTAATTTTTAGACCTTTGTAAAGAGAGATGAGTCCTACTATTAGTGTTTGATCTTAAAGAAATTAATGGTTGGGAATGTCAGTAATTGCATACTCCTTACTTGGTTAAGGATTGAGTTTGAAGCAGCAGTGAATCTTGCACCAGTGAAGACACAACTCTTCTCATGATCGCATCATGGAGAAACTTAAATTTTTAAAAGTGATTTTTAAGTGGAAGTCGGCAGCTGCGGGAACAGGTCTGGTGTTTTTTGGCTGTTACTGTTTGGTAGTTCACTGAATAAGTCAGTTGAAAGTTCATCTGATTTGTTCTGAGAATATGCTTTCCTAGAGGCACAACTCATTTCATGCCGCTTGACTTGATGCATTTGGCATGTCTTGTGTCTGTCTGTCTAAATACCTCGTTTGCTTTCATTTAAGCCTTTGCAGTCAGACATGGAGAGAGTCCAATCTGCAAGAGAATTTCTTTAGGCCTGCTTGAAATTGGCTTCTGTACACTAATAGGATTATTCTTTCTAGGAATAGATTATCCTTGAATGCAAGTGCCTTTTTAGCCAAAATTGAGGTAAAGCTGTTTCTTAAAATTAATCCACCAAAACAACAGTTCAGTGAACCATAATGAAGCTTCAGTTGTACTTCAGAAGACCTGTAATAGTTTGTTTGGAAATTGAGAGGGAAGGGCTCTTATAATTTTGGTCTTTTTCCCTTTTGTCTAGACATGAACAGAACATTTCCAGATAATGTAAAATTCCGCAAAACCGCTGATCCGTGTTTGCAGCATGCACTCTACAATGTGTTGGTAGCATATGGGCATCATAATAAAGCAGTAGGATATTGTCAGGTAGGTAATCACTGTTTTGTAAACAATGCTGCATTTCACCAGTGGTAACTGTTCTTGTCCATTTGAATGTGTGCTTTAGAAGCACACCCACAATCTATTTCTGTTTTTAAACTGGCCCCGGGATGGGGGGGAAGGGGGAGATGTATGAATTGCTTCGGGCAAGTTCAAATGTCCTGAATTTCTCAGTGGCTGTTCTCATAGCCAGCTTGATCGGTTTGGTTACATTTTTCAGCTGCAACAGATGTATTTTATCACACATGGTTGTATTAAGAGTAGTTGCTTTGGAGAGCAAGAGAAAGCAAGCTTGCCTTTCCCTCTTGCTCCCTCCTGCCATCTTTCCCCAAACAGTCCTTGGTATGTGGAAGGCATCATGAGATCTCAATTTGCTTTGTTTTTACTGTCACATTTTCCAAAGTACAGAGAGACCAGCATTAATGTGACATCATGTACTTGGGGGCTGGTAGCATTTATTTAGTGCCATCTCCCAATATAGATAACACAAGTAGGAAGAAAATTTCTTTGACATTCCACCTGATACTGCTTTGATGGCAGCTCAGGAAAGCTTCTGTCGTCACTGTCAAGTATTGTAAAGTTTCCTGTGGGACACAAAGAAGGTAAGTTGATTTCATGACAGTCAAGAAAAAAAGTGGCCATCTTTAAGGATCTTAAAGAAGCAGGAACTGTCACGAGCAAAATGTGTTTTCAGTTCACTTATTAAGTCCTCTCCTGTCTCGTCCCCTTCCTCAGCAAGAATATGTGTGCTAACATATAGCTTGTGTTAGTTGAGAAAGTTAGTGCAGTAAATACAACTACTTCAAACTTGAAAGAATATGAACAGTATTTATTTAAATCTGGAGAGGAGAAGACTTAGAGGGACTTAAACCTACACTGAAGTCTCTAAAAAATTTTTTTTTTTTCTTGTGTATCCCAACCAGTTTTAGTACAGAAATTATTTACTCCCATTCCTCAAAAGATGAGGGATATTTATGATTTTCAGTAATATGTATTTATTAAAATATAATTTTAATGTTTTGATAATAACAGAAGGAGTAGAATTACGAATACTCACTTTTGCAAGTGTCAGGTTTCTCTATAGAGGTGGTTATACACAACATAACACATACACAACTTCTAAATCATAGTAGCTTCTACACGTCCAATTGTTAATAAAATGTTTTGGTACCGTTACTGTTTAATGGACTAACGAAAGAAGAACACTTAAACTTTTGTGTGGATTCTTTGCATGTCTGGTCTCCTCACAGGATCAGTGGTATTATATGTGTATGTGGAGTAAAGGAGATATTATGGAAGAAAATGGTTTGTATGCAGCCTTTGGATGAGTTAAGCAGCAAAAGCTTGTAAAAGCTGCTGGAACTGCAATGTTTTACTTAGTGTGTTTGGTTTAGACATTCTCCTCCTGCAGCCTCACTGTCTGCCTGCAGGTGTGTTGTGTTTGTAGTGCTCATCTAATGTGGCTGGGTTCTGATCAAAGCAGCTTTCAGTTGCACTGGGCTTTGGAATTTAAAAAAATGGAAAATGGAAAGTATAGACTGCTAAGCTTTTTCTTTTTATTTTCCTCTCCTTGATCTTTGTTAATAATTCTTGTTAGCTGTTGTCATGCAAGTTTAGCAGGTTACTCAACTGATGGCCTTCATTACTAGAGTTGATTTAGTATGCACACTTTGTAGAACTATAGTAATTTAGCCCTTAATCAAAAGAAGTAAGCTAGAAACTCTTAAGATAAGTGTATGCATCTCAAAACTCTCTGTTTCAGGGCATGAACTTCATTGCTGGATACCTGATTCTTATCACAAAGAATGAAGAGGAGTCCTTTTGGTTGCTAGATGCTCTTATTGGAAGAATATTGCCTGGTATGTTAAAAACATGGACAAAAAGTTGGAGCTTGGATTTTATCTTTGCATTCTTCTCCAGTTTCAGAGGCTTTAGATGTTAAAATGGGCTTGTCTGGACTAAAGGTTTTCTAGGTCCTGGAAACACAGGACAAAGACACAGCACACAGGCAAAATTTGTCAATGTTTCATAGTCAGATTTTATCTTGATGCAGTGGTTTATATGTATGTTAATATGCAGTCTTTCTTCTCACTCCCTACTTACACCTGTTATCTAGGTGTCTTCCTCTGTCACTGTGATGCTGGGGAACAGGGCGTGGGAAGGTGTCTGGGATTTGGCACTTCTGGCTGCAGGGATGTGGCACAAAGCACAGATGAAGCAGTGATGGCAGAGCAGAGCGAAGGTGGGAGATGTGCCCAGTTTGAGCACTGAGCCTGGAGCAGGAATTCCCAGTGGCTTGGCAGGACACAACGTGAGCTTTCTGCAGAGCTTTTTGACAAGGTGATGGTAGTTCCTGCTGTGTCCCTACTTCTGAGTGGAAACTTCTTGGACACTTTACACATTGTGATTTTGCAACAAAGCAGACAAATGTCAAAATCCCTGTCTGTGTCTGTATGGGAAGTTCTTGTTAAAGCTCAGTTACAATCCACAGTGATCTAGCCAGGCTGGTCAATAGAGACCAGAGAGATATTCAGCTATTAAACTAGAAGAAATTAAGCTGTAGACAATATCTGCATCTGGTCTGTTCAGTAGCTCTCTGAGTTCCGTTGCCTGGATCTCTGGGTTTGCAGGAGGTGTTGACACAATCAGTTTTGCCCCATGTATAAGCTGAACCTCACTGCACATGTGAGGTAGTTTAAAAACAGAAGCAGACACCAGGCACAGGTATATTTTTTTTACTCCTGTGAAATGCATTTAGGAATGTTTTTTCTTGGGATTTAATTATAGAGGGAGAATGGTTTCATTGTGATTTCCCTTTAGCATTGCACAGGACTGACTACAGATACACCTTTAATTTAGGTGGAAAGTCTAACTGGAGGATCAGTAGAAAATGGAGAACTAATCCTTATTGGCCTAGTTTTGCTTTTGCACAGATCATTATCTCAAATGGTTGGAGGTGGAATTCAGTGTTACACTGTCAACTAGGTACTGGTCAATGACATCAAGGTTGATTGATACTTTCATTTTTCCTTCTATCTTTTCTTGTTTAAGATTAAATAAAAAATATATCCAGTTTTTGGTTCCCTATTGAATAGAAAGGAAAGACCTTGAGAAATAAAGAAGAATAGCTGAAAGATTCTTTTCATGCTTTTGAATGCCTGTAAGAAATTATTTTAGACTGAATACATCATGTAGGAACTTGGATTTTCCTTGTGTGGACTTTGTTTCCAGGCTGAAAGAGTAGAGACAGGCAGGGAATGTTAGGAGTTGCTGAATCAGTCTGCAAATATTTGACATTATGCAGCCTTGAAGTTTACTTTCAAGCTATAAAAACAGTCTAAAGAAATCAGCTGTCTGTTGCTTTTGTTCAGCCTTGAGAGCTCTAAGCTGTGCAAACAGGTAGGAGACAGGGCTGCTGTCTGCCATGTGACCTGCCGCTGCCTGGCATGGGTGGATGTCTGCTCTGACATCACTGTGTCAGGGATAAGGCACTCGGTAAAAGGCAGGTTTATTGTGAAGTGATGTGTGGAAACTCTTGCTGTTAATCCTTTCAGTAGTCTTATACACTTTTATTTGAGGCAGGTATTTATTTAAAGGAGGTAGAGTCCGAGTTTTATGTTCGTTGGTTTTGGTTGGGAACATAATTTGCTTTGTCATAAAACCTTCAGTTTTTGTATATCCTTCTACACTTTACTGATACTTGTGGCAAAAGTTGTTTTTATTTTTCTCTCTTGGTTGTTGACTTTATCGTAGGCAGGTAGCATTGGTGATGAGAAGAAACTCATAACATGAAATGAAATTACTGTGTATAAAGGAGGTGTATATTTACTTGAGTTATACGTATATTTTTACTTTTCTGTAACAAGATTGTTGTTACTGACTTTAGCCTGGGTCCAACTGGGCAGTATGAATCTTCTATATAGTACAAATATTTGTATTGAATAATACAAGGCTTTATTGACAGAAAACTTTTTGCTGATGCTCTTTTTTCCCCCCAAATTTTTAAAAATATTTTTATCCCTTCTATTCCTACCATTCTCCTATATCATGTTTGATTTGTATATTTATAAAATTCAAAGCATGACAGATAAAATAATTGGTGTAATCTCAGTGAAATACTGTGTGTACATATGTGAGAGAATCAGACCATATTCATAAAGGAACTCAGGTAAATAATTACTACCTTTCTGTTAACAGTGCAATGTACAGCACATTTCAGTTAAGCCCTACAGTTATTTGTTAGGGAAGCAGTAAAGCACTGTACCTCTCAAGATCTTCTAGATCTTGAATGTTTTCCAGGTCTTCTGAGGGAAGACTAGGAATCGGTTTTGTTGCATGCTAACAGTTTGATTAGCCAACATTTTTCCATTAGTTTGGTTGCTGATGTGCCTTTCTTGATTTGTTTGCATTATAATCTACACGTTTTCCCCCTATCGTTGCACGAAATACGCCTCCAGGTCATGTCCTCATTTTCGAGTGTGTCCTGTCACTGCCAGCTAAATCAGTGGTGCTTTAGGACAATTTAGAAATCCATTCTCTGCCCTCTGCCGTGTCCCTGTGAGTGCTCCCTCCCCTGCCCACATGCATTTAATTACATTAAACAGCTGCTCCAGTACCGTCACGCTGACAGTGGTTTTCTTGGTCAGCAGGTGAGCTAAGGCAGCCGCGGATCAATGTCATTGATTGAAAAACGTACAGTGTGACAGATGGGAGCATTCTGGGGAAGTGACAGAAAATGGAACTCCATCAATAAAGGTTTTCAGGCTGAGTTGTTCTGTTACATCCAAATGGAGATAACACAGCTGGAAGAGAGAGCCAGTAAATTAGGATTTGGTTGATTGATATGAGGAGTTGTGTACATGCCTTTCATTTGGCTGAATGTAGCACTGCTGGGTACATCTGGGGGAGGCCAGAAAGTTCCTGCTTCTGCTGAGGGCAAGCCCATGCATTTCTGCCCGTTGTGTCAGTCAGCTGCTCAGCCAGGGATTTGGAGGGATTATCATTTAAACACAGCAAGGGGGAAGAGAATTATTTGTTTAACTGGAGTTTTGGGTGTTACCAAGTTTTTTTTTTATTCCCAGGCTCATTCAAACAGATGGCTGGAGCAGACAGCATTGTCCACAAGAAGCAGTATAGATTCAATTCAAACTCAAAATGGATTTGCCTGCAGTTTGTACTCAGCGTAGCTCTGATGTTTCTGTTCTGTTCATCACTCTGATCCTTGTTGAGAAGTTTTGGGGATTTTTTTGTTCTGTTAAGGAGATAGTTGGGAGATTGCTTTAGAAAGCATTGGGTAGGTAGGACCTTTTAACTGTTGTACCTCAGTATGTAAGTTAAGGTGTGTATTTGTCATATTTTATATATTTCAGATTAAATGTTTAAATGATTAAATTAAACTCATGAGTTTATGAGAAGAAAAGCTCAACAATTTGGTCTCACTTAAGCATGACAGTTACGTTTATATATAGGAGAATAATCCCCCTCCCACCTTCGGTGGTTCTCAGTCTGGAAGCAATCGTGTATATCAAGCTATACTCTAATTAGTCTACTGGATTACTATACTGGAGTTACTCTTACTGAAAACTAGTTGTAGAGTACTTCTCCTGTGGTTAAGAGAGTTCTCATGAGTTCTGTTACTGCTCTGTTCATGGCCAATTTTATATCCTTTTATTCTAGTGTCACTGCCAACTTTTGGGGGCGAGAAAAGTCCCCCTCTCTTTTGTGCTTACTTTTCATGTATTTGTAGGATGCAGTCAATTATTTTTGGAGGTTTTTTTGTGTGGCTGTGCTGCTTCAGTCAAACTCTTCTCTTGCATGAAACTTTTCTCTGTTCCTGTTTTAGCTTAATAATTACTCTGTGTGCTTGTTCCAGTTCAAATTGATTTTTCAATTTTTTTTTTTTTAAACCTGATCACAGTGGCACACTTTTATTTTCCAGTGGAGAATCAGCTAGTGCCTTGTGCAGTGGCTCTTTTCACAGTGGAAAGTGTTTTGCTTAAGAGAGAAAAAGTGTAGGCTTTCCCTTGCCTTTTTTCCTTAGTGGCACTCTGGTTTTGATTTGTGATCTCCATCATAACGCATGTGCTATTCCTCCTCTTTCATTGTCAACAGATTTTTTTTCTACAGCATTTAGGAATTCATAACACCTTTTTGCTGAACTTTACTTGCACGTTCTTGTTGTTATTTTAAATGTCATCATGTCTCTTACTCCAGTCTCTCCACTGTTACGTTGTTGTGCCTTGTGTATTGACGTGGGTCAGTATCTCTTAATTTAGGATGTCAACAAATACTGGCTTTTTCTTTTTCACCAATGTTCTTAATAAAAATCTTACATGAGGTGTAGCATTCTTCAAGAATCCGTCTAACAATCTTTCTTCAGTCTCGTTACGTTTTAGCAGCTTCTTTTAAATTTTTTTTACCAATGTGTACTGCCTCTTTGTTTGTAAAAAATTAAAAGGGCTGAGTTTTTAATGATGAAATAGTCACCAAAATACTAAATTGCACTGAAGTAACTGGCATTAGCTGCAAGGACACAAGGTGCAAAGCAAGGTGCCAGTGTGGTGTGTAACATAGTGACTGCCAGTAAAGACAAGTGCCTGCATGCTGAGATAGTAGATATCTCCCATGTTTGTTCAGCTCTCTCTGGCTCGCAGTTTTATCAGCCAGAGACTTGCAGGTTGCACAAGAGATTAGGCTCAGTAAGAGACATGAATATTTGAACTGAATGGCATCATAGCTACATATCAAACTCTTGTATATCCTTCTCTTTTGAGTAATTTGTGTTGCAACATTCTTTTGAGTCCCATCATATAGACTTCCAGCTTTGAAGGGAAGGACCACTTGGGAAATGCAGAAGGCTGTACTAAGCTATGTAAAGTATTGCTATTTATACTGTTTGCTTTTAATTGCAGTTAAGTCTGTATTTATTTTGTTCTTGTGGCTGAATTTATTTAAATACCCTAATTGGGTATTGCCAGAGAACCTCTGAATGCAGAACTGGCTTGGCCGCTGCATCTTTTCAGACCTGCATCTCCAAAGGGAGTGGAACTGTTTCACAGGTAGCATTTTATTTAGCTCTGCAGGTAAAAAACACTGCTAGACCTAAACTGAACTGAATTTGCAGCCTAAGATGGGGACTGTTGTGATGAAAAGTGTTTCCTTTAGAGAGGACACTTGAGCACCTCAGGCATGTGCTTTTGGTGTGGAAAGCTCCTCTCAAGGCTACGTGTGACATGCATGACACCATGTTTGCAAAGTAGTTTTTGATAACTGTGCCTTTTTTATAGCACTATCAACCCAGAAAATTTCAGCAGATTGATTAGTTCTGGGCTGCTTCTTCTTCCTCTGGCAGCACTCAGCTACAGGTCTGTGAGTTGGCAGAATTCTCACTCATCCATGGAGTTCTTCTGTGATTGCATTTGAAGCCATAGTGATGTGCACCTCTGGACTACAGCATCACATCTGCTACTTGGACACAGGAGTGTTTTGCTGGTCAGCTGAACAATTAAGAGTTTTGAAATATGGGACTCCATCATGTTATACTGTTAACCCCCAGCCATGGGGGTGAAACTATGAAAGCATTAATCTTTGAGCATTGGAGGTCAGTTGAATTTACCTATGAATTAAGCATGCAGTGTCCCATTAAGCTGAAGGTGGAATGAAGGAGTCATGTGCCTGTATTTAGAAACTATGATAAGCCTGAAATCCTCATTACTTACGAATCTGAACTGCTAGGGGATTTGTAAGACTTGAGCAAGCAGGAAATGAGTAACTGTTGGGGTTTTTTCTATATAATTATACAGGTATTTATACATTTGAAATAATTTATTTACTTGCTGTATCATATCTCCTTCCCCCACAGTCACAAACCTCATCAATAAAAGAACAATCTCGTTATTTAGTAGGTGTGTTTTAGTTGGCTGGGTAGAACTCTTACACTTTTGTCTGAAACAGAAGCTTGCTGTATGTGACAAGAATATACATGCTGTCAGCCTTACTTTTGTGAGGAAACATGCTGAGTTTCAGCCGTGCAGCAAAAGCACCCATAGTATTTAAAAACGCTGAAGAATGTTGTGTTCCTTAACCTGACTGTATTTACACTGGAAGCAGGACCTATTCCACCAAGAAAAAGTCAAGAACGCCTCCTTCGTTCTGACAAGCAAGCCTTTTATTGATACAGTTTGATTATGTTGAACTCGAAGTATCTTCAGTAGGCCATCCATGGTACTGCGCTGTGTGGGACTGCAGCCTTTGTCTGTCTGTGCAGACAGTGCTATTTGCCTGTTTATCTCCCCAGTAAATCAAAGTTTCATCCCTTTCAAAAGCCATCAGCAAAATAACTTGTCAAATAAAATCTTAATTCAGCTAGGGCTGATCAAAAGCAGAATTCCCTGGCTGCATGCAAAGGAGGAAGGTAGGTAGAGTGGCATAAACACAGAAGTGTGGATTCAAGGCTTACTTAGTTTGTGCTTTGTATTTTATTTGAATAGCCATTTCAAATATTCAAATAGCCATCCCTTTGTTGGAGGGATGTTCTGTTTTTTTTTTTTTGGTGGTGGGTTTTTTTTGTTGTTGGGAGTTTGTTTGTTTGTTTGTTCGGGTTTTTTTTTTTTTGTTTTATCTAATGGCTTGTGTTGTGAAAGAACTAATGTGCTCATGTGGTATAGAAACTATACTTTTGACAGAGCCATCTCCATACTAAAGGGACTGTGCTGTTCTACCTTTGGAATTAACACAGCAAAGGCACAGCAGCTTTTTTGGTTTTTCGATACTTTCTGATGGTCAGCCAGGGCTCTGTATGTTCAGTTACAGTTTTAATAATGGAGCTTTCCTGAATGTGTCACTTTGACAGTTAGAAGCATGACATATCAGCTGACAAATGTATGATGGGTTATACATGCTCAAAGCAGATCCCAGTATAGAGTTCTGTATTTTAACTTGTAAATCCCCATAAAATGTACTAATTATCTGTGTATTAAATACCAAGACTCATAAAACTGAAGTGTAACTGGATTTTCCATACAAAAAGCCAGGTGAGGAAATAGTTGTAATTCCTCCCATTGTGGCCTTTTAGTACTTAAAGAGAGCTTTAAAAAAAGATGGAGAGCAACTTCTTGCAGGAGCAGATAGTGATAGGACAAGAGGGAATGGTTTTAAACTAAACTAGGGGACACTTAGATTAGATAGATGTCAGGAGGAAGCTCTTTACTCGGAGGATAGTGAGGCAGTGGAACCGGCTGCCCAGAGAGGTTGTAGGTGCCACATCCCTGTAAGTGTTTGAGGCCAGGTCAAGGTATCTGAGAGGTCCCAGACTTGGTTTGAAAGAGTGACCCTGCCACCGCTGCTAGTAGTGTATTTAAACTGTAAATCAGTCTCACTAAAAATACTTGCTATATTTTTTAATTGGGATTTGCCTTGTCATAATTTGCAAGTATTTAAAGACTTTCTTCTACTGCACTGAAAAGCCCACAATGCCTATTCTATTTTCTCTATGTGGTTAACTTTGCTTTTCATTTTTCTTGCATAAATGCTACAAATAAAGAGCTTCCTTACAGAACTCAGTTTTTCTAAGTAGTGTCCATAACCTTTTCTTTCATGTCCTTTCCAGTTTTTCAACTTCCTGCCTGAATTGTAAATATCAGAGCTGGGTGCAGTTTTCTAACCTCAGTTTTGCTAATGTCATAATCAGAGATGATACACTCTCTCTTCAGTATTGACTATATCCAAGGATTGCTTTGGCTTTTTTCTGAGCTAAGATGTGCTTACTCTGGATTTATTGTATTTGCAACCTAAGATACTGCAAAATTGAGGGTTTTTTTCAAAAGTTCAACTCTACTGTGTTGGAGTTTTTTAAAATATGTCATAGTAGAAAGAAGCACTGACAGCAGGCTTTGATACTGTTTCAAAATATAGTATAGTATAATGCACATGTAGTATAGGTGGCAACATAAAGAATGTGTTGGTGTAAGGAGATGTGCTTTGGGAGTAAAGGAATTAAATAAAGAAGATCGTGTACAGTGGTAACTTTTGTCTACCTAAATATACAAGAAGCGAGTGTTTAGTTTGAGAGAGATGCTTGGAAAATGTGACCTTGGTTGCTTTTCATGTGTTCATGTTCAGAAGACTGGAGTACTTTACTAAGCTGTCAGTTTATGGCTAGTGGAGAAGTCTTGTTCCTCTTACAGTTTTAAAACCTGTTGCTTCAAGAATAAAATTAATTCTCTTGTTAGCTTTTTCAAGCTTGAAGTAAGAGGATTGTGGCTTTAATTCCCCTTCTATTCAGAGCGAAGTTGGCTTCCTTTTTCCAGTGCCAGACTAGAACCATACATGTTGGTCCAGCTCTGTTTTAAGGTGCCTGCTTCTGTCCCAGTTTCAAGTAATGTCCTCAATGGTTCCTATGGTGTGACTGTAGCATTCTTGTGAAGAGCTGATGAAAATGTAGCACTGGGGTTCTTCTTAAGCATGACTGGGTATCACTGCTGTATTTTGTGCTGAAGTGTTAAGAATAATCTTGTCAGTATGGCCAACTGATAAAATACCTATTCTTCCTAATCCCGTGGAGGAGTTAAAAAACACAGACCCAGGAATCCTTATTCAGCTGAAGTCATCAGTCATTCAGACTCACTTCAGAGCTGTAAGTTATTTGTTTTTAAAAAAATAGTTTGTTTCCTCAACAGGCACGATAAGCAGTTGTAGTTTTCAATGCTTGTTCATGAATTTCCTCTTGGTTTGAGGAAATTGGTGATAAAAGTCTGTCAGAGTGTTTTGTGCGTTAAAAGCCTTGGCTCCTGGGACCATTGTCAGCTCCATAAGCTGCAGACTTCTCCAAAGCATGCAACTCTTTAGACAGGCACAATTCATGGGGTGCAGTGACTGGAGTCAGGCCAGGCTGTTTGGAAACAGCTGAGTGGGGAATATACTATGTCTGTTGGTGTCTGTCAGCTCAGTGATACTGTGAAAAAGCCACTATCCACAGAAGGAGCCATGACAATGGTAGTGGATACGAAGAGGGGAGAGAGGGAAGGGAGGAGAGGTGGCCTACAGTATTTGGCTCAGTTATATCTAAGCTCTATGAGAGTGTTTTGGTAGCTATAACTTCAAGCTGGACTAGTTTTAAATGATGCAAATGTCTCTACTGAGCAGCACATAACAGAGCTGGCATGTAAATAAATAATTAACATAGCCAGTTTCATTCTTTAACTATAATGTCTGAAAGTAGCATTTGTGTTTTCCAATATGCTACTAACTTCAGTTTGTTTCTCTAAGGGGTTACACATGAAGTCTTTGTTTCTTTGTATTTCATCTCTGCCTTCTGTAATGTCTGGAAGGATGATGTCTTTGCCTGCCTTTCCATTGTCTTTGTAATTAACAAGCATCCTTCTTCAGTTTCCAAGTGGCAGGTAGCTACTACATCTGCTCAGAATCCCATTGTGCTCTGTGAAATGCAAATGGGTAACCAAAGGGCTCTTTCAGCTCCCTGGGATCTGTTTTCCAAGTTGGGGACCAGAAGCAAAAGATGAATACAGGTAGATGGCATTACGTAGAAACAAACAGTGCCTTTTGGTGCTTGCTGGAAAGGTGTTAATAGTAAGTCACTTCTCAAGATAGAATACTCTCAATTTTGTGTAATCTCAATATCAACCAATAAGGTTCCATAAAATGCTTGCATTCCCATTTTTTTTCAGGTAGTTCTGCCATCCAAAATAAAATTGGTTTCCTTATGTTTTCTTAAAGATAATGTTGAATTGTGAATGATACAGCTAATGCTGGTTGTGGTCTGAGTTCAGTACCCCAGGACAGAAGTTCTCAGTCAGTTTAGTTTGAAGGAAGAAATAAAATATGGCTTGAGCCTGTTTTGGGTTCCTTGGTTTGTTAGATTTTTTTTCTGTTCCCTGGAAAATTAGGAACTTGTGTTTTAAAAATAACGTCGTTAAGAGTTTTTAGCTTGCCATTTAACTGCATATCTGCAGGATATCACTCTGGCCAGGACACCTGCAGGGGTCACTCTGGCCTGATATTGCAAAAAGAATTGGCAGTATTCTTGAGTTTCCTCCTTTTCCTGTTGTGGCTTTCTGATTTCTTCCCAAATGTAGGCTGTTCAGCTTTTAATGTAAGGTTCATGAAGTAGATACTTAGAAGACACAAAAGCTGGTATGTTTTAAATGTTTATTTTTCCCCCTAAAAATGCACGTGATGGCATCTGTTTTGGTTTTGAGTTGAAATGTAGGAAATGTAGAACTGAGTGCTCTTCATGAAATTCTGTTCATGGAAACCTCTGATTTTTCTTGCCAGCCCTTAGGCCTGCTCTGTTTCCCTCCTGGATTCCAGTGACGTCTGGTAGCAAATGATACCTCCAGCAAGGAGACATTCTTGAATGTTGCTTGTTGGTATAAAAATGAACTATTTCTGCTACTATGGGAGGAGAGTGAACAATATTATTATCACACACACCCCCCCCCTAGGTCTCATGGACATTATAAACATATTCTTGTGAATAAAGTATTTTGCATTGCTTAGACTGTGAGAAAAGTTAAACCAGCCAGTTTTTAACTTTTCAGTTGGTTTGGATCTCCAAGACAAATCATTCTGTCCCAGGCTGGGCTATGTAGGCTCTTGAAATAATAGTCAGAAGTGCTGGAAGATAATCAGCAGACCTGAGGTCTTGTTTTGGGTATTTTTGTAACACTTAAGAATTTAGTCCCACTAGGAATGTGTGTATTTAACCTGACATATGTACAACAGACTGGAAGGATTTTTTTATTTTTTTTTAAACTTCTGTAGCTCTGACTTGTAGAGCTAATTTAAGGCTATAAGAGTATTGCTTCTTAAACTTTTATTTTTGGAACCTCTTAATCTATTTGTAACAGAGAACAAGGTCATACAGTCCCTACAAGCTTTATCCTTATTTCCTACAAATCTTATTACTGTTCTGGAGCACAAGCAGCCAGTTATATCTTAGTCCTGGACATTCTGGTAAGATTCAGAGAGGTGCTAACTGTTGTGGTAGGGAGACAATGAAATACAGTGTTAGGAATGCATGTTTGCCAGAACAGGTTTCCAGCACTGGAGTGCATGCCACAGGCAGTGCAGTGTTAGTAACAAAAAGCCCTTTGAACAAGGGAAGAAGTCCCTTCATGTGGTCCCCTGTGTTGTACAGTAGCAATAAAGTACCTGGCAGCTGGTGAAGCTGGCTTTTCCTGTTTGCTGCTTGACTTCAAGAGGAAGAAGCTGATGATCCCAGCAGAGCCGCAGGGCTACACTGCTGTTCAGCATCAGGACTTTGATGAGGAAGGGGCACTTGGCAGGATGAATTCCATGTGAGATGCTGCCCACATTGCCCTCTGTTATGCTCTCAGGCAATCCTAAACTTAGCAAGGCATCCAAAATCCATAGGCAGGTACTCGGAACAACAGAGTGGGCAAAGCAGGTCCACATGGGTCAGCAACAAAGGGAGGGCTGGGAGGAAAGTAAAGAAAGCCCAGGATCAGTTTATAAAAGCACTTGAAAATGCCAAGTTGCATATCAAGGAACTTGATTTTCATCTAGATATTTTTCTGGAATTTAGTAATTAATTAATAATACAATAATAATTTATAATACAATATTTCATTTGTTGCCTTCCAGAAAATGTGATTAAAAATAATGTCGTGTCTGATCACCTAAAAATTATCACTTCCATTTGGCCATTTGAAAGATAAAAGGAAACAACCTGGCTATGCGTTTTTTTCAGGGGAATGGTATTTTGTCAGAGGACACTCCTATAAACCACCTAGATCAACAGATACCCAATATAATTATCCTACCTTTTTTTTTTCTTTTAATTAGTAAGCGGCAGATTGGGAGCAGTTACTGAGTCAGGTCTGTTCTGGGTCATCAACTGCTCAGTATTTTGCTAGATTATTGAGAGGGGAAAAATAATTAAGATGCTAATTAAATGTGGATCATGCAAATCTAGAAATTTCAAATAATTTGTAAGATACAAGATATGGAAGGGACATAAAGCTAATGTGTTTCAATGATAGATGAGTAAAAATAATTGACTGCGTTGCATTTAGTTAAAAACAGTTTTGTGGTGTGGGGAAGAGGTAGGCTTGTGTAGACTTGGTTATAAACAAGTGTATTTTGACTTCTGGGCAGAGCAGCCAATTATAAAATATTAGGAAAGTAGGGTGCACAGTGAAGTATTTGCAGCAAGGGAGAGCTGCAGGATTTTTGCTGAGAGCACATTTCCAGAAGGCTTAATGACTGGGAATCCCTAGTAAATAAGAAGGGAATAGAAGAGCCATGTAGGTTAAATGTTACCAAGCACTTAGGCACTGAACCAAGTTACAAAACCATTTTCCCTAGTGAAACCAGATGTGGACTGTGAAAGGTGTTCCTTGTAAGTGATCCGTGGGTAAGTTTTGCACAAATATGAGGTCCTCCAGGAATGTTTCTGAAGGATTTGGAAATGTGGCTTTCCTAATTTGAGGAGCTAATTTTATATACATACATATATGTATAAAAGTATATATACAGGAAAAATAAATAGAAAATTATAATTACATATTAATTATGTGTAATAATTATAATTAATACCCACATGAGCTATAATGTATAATAATTACATGTAAAAATGTCTTGAGTGCAGATTCTTTTAACCTAACTTCTGTTGTGAACTGGCAGCTAATATCCTGAAAACCCCTGCTACTCAGTTACTGGCATTTGCATAAATCGTTAATCACTCCTCCCACTTGTTCTGCAGCAGCGCTGGGCTGAACATTGCAGTGCTGTGTACCAGGGCACATGGGAGCTGCTCCTGCTCCAGGAGGAACAGCAGGGGGCTGCCCCAGATAGATGAATAGTTCCTTTTTTCCTTTCTGTCCAGCAGTACAATCTAACAGACTTGAATGAAATTTTAATTTACTCCAAAGCTTCCTGGCTGCTTCAGTAATTCGTGGAGTGATGTATCCACATTGCCTGTCTGTTAACTTTTTGCTTGCCACCTCTCAAAGAGCTGGGTAGGTGTCCAGTTGTGTTCTCGAGATCCTGACATTTACTTTGCCGTACAGATTAAAAATAGCAGCTGCTGTTGGTTTCAGCATATCAGATGATTGCAGCAGAGCAAGTGGGCTGCTGTCCTTCCTCCTGAGAACATTTGTCAGTAGTAATTTGAAGTTTTCAGTACTCACATGTTTCAGGAGCACAAAAGAGGAAAAAAACAGTGGATGTGTGAGAGGAGGAGGGATAGGAAAGGGAAAAGGCTTGTTCTGTTACTTGTTATTTGAGATGTGATTGGATTTCACTTGCATTAAAGCAGCATTTTAAAAAAGATCTACTCAGCCAATTAATGTTACTATTACCTGCATTCCAGTTCAAAAATGAGCACAACACTAATACAACGTATGCAGAAAGAGAGGTTTTTGTGTTGGCTCTGAGGTCATGGTATGTTTTCAGGACACTTCTGGATGGGATTACTTGCATTTTAGCTGTTTGAGCTTTCCCTACAAGCAATTGAAAGGCAAATGGTTAAAGAAATATATAGTGGGAGTGACTCTTAGGTCTGTAGAGGAGCTTTATGTATCACTCTTCAGTGGGAACAAAGAAAAAGATCCCATACAGAAAGCTAGATTCCTAAAGATTGAATGTGATGCTGTGTAGTACCATTAAAAACTCCTGTAGATGTTCTAGAGTTTGGAGAGGACAAATACAGAGCAAATAGCTCACGGGGCGGGAAGTCTGTTCAGGAAAACCACTGGCACAGGAAAGTGGAATATTAAACTGCTCTTGTGAAATTACAGAAATTAAAGTGGTTATACATGTACTGCATAGTTTGGACATATTTTTAAACTTACCTGTGGTGCTGGGAGGTTTTATTAGAATTACTGCAGGCAAATAGACTGCTATGATTCCTTCACCTTTATATGAACTGTGTGTCTGGGGACCTCGGCAGAAACCAGTTAAGACAGAGAAACCTGAATTGCAGCTTTCCAGAATCAGTGAAGGAAATAAATGTATAGAAAGGTGTTTGTGTTACCACTGGTTTCTTTTCATAAACAAAGTTAATTACTTAGGTCTTGTCGGCAAAGCACTTGTGAACCATCAAAGGTTGCTTCCCAAGACTGACTGGAGCGGCCAAGTCCAGCTTAAATGTTTCTGTCAACATATAAACCCAAAATACAAATTTCTTAAACATCTGTGTAATTCTCTTCCCTTACTGGGGCATTTGAATACTTATGAATTGAAACAACATATTTTTCTTCTCCTAAATATACCCAAAACTACTCGTTTATAGAGCTGAGATGCTCGTTATTCAGCCTGCCAATACACCTTCATTGGCAATGAAAATGCTTACCCTGACAAACAGGCTGCGGACTGACAGCCAGAGGGCGCTCTGTTGTTCTTAACTGTGAATTTACCAGCTTACTGCAGTGACAAGTGCAGGCGATGTAGGTCTTATTTCAATCCCCGTCTTGCAGGTAAATTAAGTAGGAAGAGATGTTGCCTGAGGGATGTGTCACTCACTTCCTTTCAGAATTATTCTATGAAAAGTGGGGTTTTTTTTGGCTCAGAGAAAGGAAAGAAAAACTCCCACCTTAATGGCTAGGTCACACCTTAGGAGATGGGGAGTATCTGGCCTCCAGCACCCCTGCACAGCTGACACTCTGGGGAATTTGCATTTCCAGTTTGACTGGACCTGGTCTAAAGGCTGCAGGTTATTGTGGTGGCTTGGGTTTGTTACCTGTCTGGATGTTGTGTGGACTGGGAGTTGTGCAGCCCCCACACACAGGAAGGAGGTGGTGGTTATATTGAACTGTTTAAATATTAGTAACAGTTTTGTAGTTTAAGCTGGCAGTTAAAAACCACTTAGACTGTCCTTCCTTGGGAAGGAAGAATGAATTGCCAAAAAACATCAGAGAAAGAAGATACTTCAGTAGGCATGAATGAAGTGTTTGTGCAGAGGGATCAGCCTTGGCTGAAGGAGCAGCACTGTATGACCACAGTGCAGAGATCTTCGTGCTGTGGGTTAATTTACTTCACCTTGGGATTCATAGGCTCAATGTGCCTTTATATATACAGCTGCAGAGGGCATTCTCTTCAGTTTCATGAAAAGATCATGTCCACAGATTCCTAAGTTTTGATTTCTTCTCTCCAAGATTATTACAGTCCTGCAATGTTGGGCCTGAAAACTGATCAGGAAGTCCTTGGAGAACTTGTGAAAATGAAAGTTCCAGCTGTTGCAGAGCTGATGGAAAGACATGGAGTTATGTGGACCCTAGTGGTGTCACGCTGGTTTATATGCCTGTTCATTGACATTCTTCCAGTGGAGGTAATCAGTAACATAGAGTTATCTTACTACACCCATAATTATTTCATTTGTACGGCTTTAGTAATAATTGCTTACTGGAAATCAAGGTTAATCTGAATTCTCTCCTTTCCTGCAGACTGTGCTCCGAATATGGGATTGTTTATTCTATGAAGGGTCAAAGATCATCTTCCGTGTGGCCTTAACATTGATTAAGCAAAACCAAGCTTTTATTTTGGAAGCCACGAATTTCCCTGACATCTGTGATAAATTTAAGCAGATCACCAAAGGAACATTTGTAACAGAGTGTCACACCTTCATGCAGGTAAATTCTCTGCAGCTTTTAGTCATTCCAAATTAAAACCAAGACTGACTTAGAAATGTTTTTCACTGAGCAAAAGATGGATACAGTTAGGAGAAATGTAGCTGTTAGGATTGTTTTTTAAAATAAAATTTCTAAGAAATACATTAATATATTGAATAATTTATATTTAATAATTATTATCAATTAAATAATATATTTAATAATTATTACCTAATTCCATATATAGCAATCCATCCACATTATCTGTCATGCAGGGAAGAAAATTCTTTTTGCCCTTTTTACCAGTTAAGGCAGGAAGTCTGATGGGAAAATAATTTTAGTGCATTTTTCCAGTGAACTATGCATATTGATCCTGTGCTTTTTTTCAGATTAATTGTAATACAGCATTGTAGAATAAGCACAAAGTGAACTTTAAGCTTGCACTGATAAATGACTAGTGCCAGAACACATAGCATTCTGTTTAGAACAAGACAGTAGGAGCAGGTTCTCATTTCCAGACAAAACCCGTGAAGTTGAGTGTCCAAGTGCTGTGACAATCTGCAATCTAAGAATTATTCTTGTAAATTATCAATACAGTGGGTGCCACATCAGTATAAAACATGAGATTCAGGGCTTATCTCGGAAGATGGAAACATAAAAGGTGGTAACTGCAAACAAGTAACAGGAGCATATCTGTCATAAGTCACTTGGTCAACTGCACTATCATTGTTTGCTCAGGGTGCACAAAACCATGTCCTGGAGGGTGACATTTATGCCCCAAAGAGTTTCATGCTCATGGCAGATCTGTCTGCATAGGTCAGTCACAGTAGGATGTCATTTATACTAACTTTTGGTTTTGCTCATATAGAAGAAAAATTAGCTTAATTTACTGACGCTTTTAAGTCTTTTAATTAAAGGAGTAAGAGAAAAATCACAGGTACAGCTTTAATTTAGAAAGGAGATGTTTGAGGGGTTCATTCCATAAACAGTTTAGAATAAGAATTTTATTAAATGTTAATTGCCTTAAGAACACCTGTTCAGAGGCTGATGCTAACACTTGTCCTTGAAGGACTTCCCTCCCCCCCTCTTTAATTGTGTTAAATTTTACACCAGCTATTTTTAGAAAATCAACCATCTTTTTCTTGCAGTTACCCTGAGAATTTTAACTTACTTACTGTAGTAATGGGGCTTTGAAGGCAGTTAGATAAACAGTTAAGGTTAGGTTCTTCTGTAACTTTGAAACATGTGCTTTTGTGTTTGGATTTATTTGTTGGGTTGGGTTTTTTTTCAGCAGTACAGGTATTAGTACCAGTAGAGGTGATGACACGTATGTTTATGCCTCCTCCCCCAGAAGAGAACCTTAGAAAGCTGTTCTGAACTGGTTCAATTACAATCTCATCTCTACAGCTGTTAAATGACAGCTCCAGAGAACTGAGGTACCCACACACCTTAACTGTAGCTTAAAGTGCATAAACTTGTAGCTTGCTTCACAGTTTTGTTCACTCAGAAGTTCTAGGTGAAGTAGTGGAAACAAATGTATTGTTCTTGAACAGCAAGTGAAAACAAAAGAAAAAAAGCAATTGAAGATGTGTGATGGCATTCAGAATGCATCAAGTTCTTACATCCATATTCATTACTCCCCTGGAAAGCCTGGTAGGGGAGAGGAGCAAAGGTAGTGTCATGAGGGATTAAAACTGATTTTTTGCAGTAGGAAGACAGTGGTTTCTTTATGTGTTCCAGAGCCTGAACCACCTCTGCTAGCACCACACAAAAAGTGCACTGGTGCTCTGTCACATTACCCAGGATGGTTCAATATATCCCAAATACGCCACTTTCCATCACCTGCCATCTAAAATAATCTCAACTGGACACACATTCAGAACAGATTTTTCTATCACTGCTTTTGTGTAACTTACTGCACTTGTTATGAGCTGCAGGTTTACTCTGTGTTTACAGGACAGTAGATGAAGATGTTACCCTGTTACACGAAGGCCAAAAAGCAGTGAGCAATTTCACAGTATGGACATCAAAGCAGGGATTTCACACGTCAGAAAATTATGTGAGAACTCTAGCATGATGTCCCAAGGCCAGCATTTTAACTAAGAATTTTCTTCTTTTGCCTTCAGAAAATATTCACAGATCCTGGAAGCTTATCCATGGCAACAATCAACAAACTCCGAGAGAATTGCAGGGAGAAGTTGCTTTCTCAGGGATAACTTGCCAGATGTAACCAGGTGGTCAGATACTACAGCAATTGACACATTCCTCTACTTGCACTGATTAAAGCACACTTTAAGCTTTCCATGAATTAATCGACACTCGACCAATTTTTCCTGCCTTTCAAGTAAGTGTGTTAACACTTTGTACTGTATGTCAGATTTGATAACTGGAACTGGTAGTTCTGTTATTGTTTGTTGGTGGTGTGTTGTTTTTATTTTTAAGGATTAAGATATTTTCAGACTAGAATGTGATCAATGTCAGGACCCTCCTTTTAAAAAAACAGTCCCAGGGAATTTTGTAATATTAAAGAAAACCGATGTATAAAATTATGTATTACTGTAATAACTGTGACACTATTACCATTTGTACAAAATAAATTAATTTAATTTGTCAGAACCTGTTTCTTGGTGTAGAGAGCAAAATTTGTTATCTGAGTCCTGACTGCCAGTCATCGGCTGGAATACAAGCATCTTTTTCCTCACTGCTCTCACTTAAGGAACTCAAATACAGTAAAGTGCAGGGCAAGAGAACAATCACAGTGATCTTCCCTAGCAGTTGATCTATGCAGTGAGATAGAGCAGCTGGAGTGCAATTCTCACACACCTGTGTCCCTGAAAATTTGAGGAGAAACACTTGTAAAGACATCCATGAACAGACTTCTTCTTTGACAGGGGAAGATACGGGTAGTTCCAAAATCGGTATTGGCACCGGGCCACTTCCAGCCCTGCTGGGCCCAGGAGTCTGGGAACTGCTTTCTTGTCCATACGGAGCCCTCTCGTGGCCAAATCCTCTCCTTCCAGCTGGGGAAAGGAGGAAAGACGATTGGAGATCAGCACGTTGTGGGAGTTTATGGTCCCTGTGGAACAACTCCTGTGGAAAGCCTCACCTTTTAACAGCACAACCCTTTTCAAACTTTACTCGACGCTCTCTTTGTTCCTTGTGAAGCATGGCTTCCCCCTACCCCACAAATTGAGATTTTTTCATTCCTCAGCAGGAAAAAAAAAAATAGAAAAAAAATCACCTTTTTCAGAGGAAGTAGATGAGTGCTCTTCTAGACAACTAAAGACTGCTACTCACCAGTGAGTGAGCTATCCTATCCTTCATGGTACCAAACATACACCTTTTTCCTCAAGTCCTGCATTATAAGGACAGTAGCAGTACCATACTTGTAATATGGCAGCAGGTATTAGGAAACACTATTCACCACTAGCAAAATTCATAGCGTCAAGGTCACGGGGCATTGGTCCAAAGTACACCAGCCTTGCTGCCCTGCATTGGGTTCTCGTGGTCAGGAGTGTTCTGGGCAATGTTCTGGTGTGCCCCAGTTCCTGCCCTGCAGAGCTGGTACTGTTACCACCAAAGTCTTGCTGCAGGAGGGAGTCGGGAAGCTTTAAACACCAAGGTTCATTTCCAGCACATTACAAGGCACACAACCCTCAGCAGATGTGCATTTCCTACTTTGTGGTAAGAGGCCAACCTGAAAATCAAACATGAAACATCGTTTACACAGTTCTTAGACTGAGAAGCTCAGCAGCACTGTCAGAAAGTGATGCTTAGCCAGGCAGACTGGAGTACTGACATGTCTCAGCAAGTGGCAGTTTAAGAGGTAACTTCTCCAGGTCTCAGGTTACCAACACGTAGCTTTCCTTGTTTCCAAACACAAAGTGCAAAACAGGAGCACAATTCCAACACACACACACACATTAAGGTTTGCCTTTGTGCCACAAAGAAAAAACTTTCGCACTTGTTTAATGTAACTCCACATTAAGGATTGTTTGAAGCTTCCCAAGTATAGCCAAACCATTACTTCAGCACTCAATAAATGGCCAACAAATGGTTTTAAGAGTGATCAGCAATACTACGAAATACAGAAAAAAAAGTGTCTTTATTAGCATTGTTACAGGCAATGCATACATAAGAACTGATCCTTAAAGTGTACAACCCCCCAGCCAAGTTTAAAGCAATAGAATCAGCAGATTGAGATCTATATTGTACACATGTGCAGTAACAGGATCTCTCTGAACCTTCCAACAGAATGGACTGAAATCACATTACAAAAAAACGTAAATAAAAATAACACCCATTTTAAAAAAGTACCAGCTCCTAACGAGCTGGCATAGCATCAAAAATATCAAACAGGGGAGTTGTCCAATCATAAAGAGCTCCTGTAAGGTTTGAGTATTGCGTCGTTCACACCCTGCATGTGCCAGGCATTGAGTTGAAAGCTTAGTAAAAAATACACACCTAAGAGACAAGGTGAAGTTCAGATTTTAAATCTCAATTTTGTCAGTTGTTACTAAATTTTTTTAAATGCGTCATCAGTATACTTAACATCATCGCTCAGTGGCAGCGGTGCAAATAATGAACCTTTTCCCTTTGTTAAGAGTTCTGAAATTGAGTCAGAGTTAGCAACATCCCTCTCTGGAATCTGTAGCTGACATGATCTTATGCCAGTTCCAGAAAAGCACCCTTAAAAACTTTCAGCTTGTTTCTAAGTGGGTAAATATTAAAACTAGTTAGCAAAATTAAACACCAGAATCTTCAGAAGTTATTTTTGTGCATAGTTAAATGCTGCAAGATGATTTCACATTTAATAAAGCAGACTTTAAAGAAGCAATTTGCAAGAAAAGATGTTACCTTACAATATCAACCGGTTCAGGGGAAATGTGGGGCGATTTTTTTCCCCCAGCCTCTTGCAATTGCTTTTCATCTACACTGGATTTTAGTGCAAGTAATTAAATTGTTTGATATCCAGCATGGCTCCTCTTTCTGCCAATCAGGTAAGCAATCAAGACAATTAGAACAAGACCAGCAAGGGCTGCACCAACTATTATAGGGATCAGCATGTTATTTTCATCCAGCTGACATTCTTCCACTGAAGAGAGAGAAAAAGATCCATGTTAGGTACTAGTGCACCAACAGATGGGTACATCCAGAACTTCAGCATTCTGCTCTCAGCACAGATAAAACTGGCTCAGCTAGCTTGCCAACAAGGAAAAGGAAGCCAAGTCCACTAACTATGACCACTCAGAATGAAGTCTTTCTAGTACCAGGTGTGTACACAATATGGAGATTATACTGATTGTTTCCTCCTCAAGAGCTGTTAGTTACACACAAATTTAGCCATCATAAATATCCACACGACTCTTCCCACAGTCATTTTGCTTTCACCATAGTCACGAGGGACAGGATTGCCCCTTTCACACAACTGTCTGCACACAGTTTGGAGGGAAAGGTGGCACCCTTCTTTAATTCTTCTCTGGACCATCAGGAACAAGTCCAAGTTGTTTCAAAGCTTTTTACATACCTCTCACACTAGCCTCAACTCGGACACCTTAATCAGCCCCCACATCATCTGTAGTGGGGCATGTAGAGACTAAGCATAGCACCCACAAGCTGACATTTGACTACGGAATGTTATATTTATATCAAAGTATACTTCACAAGTCTTGGGTTTGACAGGGGCTGCCAAATGCAAACATCTTACCTGGCCCAAATTTGTCTCCATCGATCTTGAAAGCCTGGATCTGAACATTAAATACATTGACAAGGGCTTGGTCCGTGACCTGCAGATTCTCCTTGGAACTGCACTTGTAGGAGTTCCCAACTGAAGCTCTCAGCTCACTCATGCTGTTGTTTGATGCTTCAAATTTTGGATCTGTGTAAGAGAAAGTCTTATTATATAAACCTGAAGAGCAGGAGCAGTAAGCTCATAGAGCTGAAATTTGATACATTCATCCCCAACATTTCTCATATATTATTTAATGCATGCTACCCTTAATATTTACAGAAGTAATCTCAGAGAGTAGATTTCTTACAAGTCCTTACTTTTTGCTTCAGAAGGCAGAGTCGTGCTTACACTCACACCTTGCAGGAAGAATTTTTCAGCACTTGCATTCTTTAAAAAAAACCAAAAACCAACAAATCAGTAGTTGTCATTTAAGCTGATGATGTACAACACAAGCTGTTAGTGTTCAGGTTCCATTCTGCATGCATTTTGACAAAGGTTTTCAAAGTGTAGACCCACAAATGGGATTAGCATCCCAAGGAGGTGTTTAGTTGGACTTTAGGAGAGAAAAGCTACAGAAAGTATGCACCTTAAGGTAGATTATTTTGTGGGAGGGCAAAGAGGCAGAGAAAGGGGGCCTTGTCACCCCCAAACTGTTGATTTGACTTCCACACTGCAGGCATAGTCCCACCCATTCCTTAAGCAGCCTACTTGCAGCGATCTCGGTACCCCACAGAGCTGCAGAGAGTCATTAAACAGCAACAGCTCAAGGTGATCAACATTAAAAGGAGCACAAAGCTCTGGCAAACACAGTGGATTCAGTCCTCAAAGGTATGCAGCTCCAATACAACACCTGGGGAAGGGCTGTGGGAAATAGGATTCCCAACCATCATAGGAGACCAGAATACAAGCCCACTTGGCGTTTGGGCTGTACATAGAATATTAATGAGGACTTAAATCCAGCTCCAGGCTTAAAATTAGATGAGATGCCCACTTGTCACAGGCTCCTCCCAGTTTCAACAAGAAGCCTTAAGGAGTAAGCAATACAATCTTCAAGGAAGTTCCCATTCCAAACAAAATTCTTTTCTGTGTACACATATGTACATAAACATTCTTTTCTCACAGTGGTTATCAAGCATAAAACCCACTAAATCCTAGTATTAAAACCAAGGGAATTAGTTACTCCCCTTCCTGTAGCTGTGTCTTTTTCCCTCTTGCACTTGTCCCAGTTAGTTTCCCCACATGGAAAGTCCTGCAGGCCCTACATGCTTGGTGCAGAGACTCTTACCAATGCAAACTGGAAGATAACCCTCGTTTTCTCGAAAGTCAGATTCAACAAGGCAGATGTATTGCTGCATCTCCCAGAATAAGTTGTATTCTGTGGTATGAAATTCAGCAAATCCAAACCCATCTGTGAGAGAAGAGGATCAATTATGACACTTGAAGAGACTTAACACATCACCTGACACTCAGTCGAGGTGTAGCTGGCCTGTGTCAGTGCCTGCAGTGTTGTGTTTGCCCTGTGGTACAGACACCAGGGCAGATACGTGCGCACATTACAGACCCGTGCAGGCTGCACCTGAGTTACCAGGCTGACAGACAACTAAGGGCACATCTAACAAAGCTTTCTGCAGCCCTGCCTGGCTGCAGCCAAGAACCCACTGCTTTCTCCACATAAATTGCTTTGGTCCTTGAATGCATAAGGAAAAACATCAAGAACCACCACACTACACAGAGGGCAATATGCTATAAAATACTGCTTTGACATAAGGTAGAAGCAATTAAGGGAACCACCTGTCAGCACAATCATCTTGCATGTCATTTCAGTTCAAAATGCTTTAGTTTTGCCCATGGTTCATGATTTTATACGGTCTTGCATCTGCAGGAGGCTGTGGGTTAAATGCACTTGCCAAACAATAGAAATCTTTCAGTTGCTCTTAGCTGATCCTCATGTGACTTTGGAAAACCTACTTGCCACCTCCTCACTGGTCGTTACACTACAAATCAGCCGTTCCACCAGAAGTAGAACACCAGAATCAGGGAATTACACACAATTACGGTGGCTAAAACAAAGTTATCATCATAACAAGACACTGTACAGCCACACACCAGCTACAAGTGCTCATGATTTTACCTCTCAGTCATCATCAACATCATAAATCAACACAGTAGTTTCTTTTGCAACACCATTGTTTCCTGTTGGGAATCTTCAACAGTCCCTTTGGGACTTTGGGTTTGTCCATAGGGCTGGCAAGCCAGGCTCTGGACCAACAGTGGAGGGAAAGAACCTGTGCCAGGGCTGGATCGTACACAAACCATGGTTTGTTTTTTTACTATTAAAATAAGCTGTTAAGTAGCTTTTAAGCATCAAAGTCAAACCCAAACATCTTCAGTGCTGGCTGGAAGGTAATTAAGTCACAAGCCTGTCCAGTTTTACAGTAGTAATTTTCCCTTCTACTAGTCATTCACTGTTTCTATGCCTCAGGCCAAATTTCTGTATTTTATTCAACAGTTTAAAAATCTTGTTTCAGTTGCAACTTTGATAACAGGATTCCCCATCCCATATCTTGATAGTTGTTACTACTTCTCTTAAATGACCATATACGCTTCCTGGATTCAACAGACAAGTTTAATACTGCTTTTAGTGAGTGGAAAAATCCTTAAGCACTTTAAGTAGAAGCATTTGAAATGTCACTAGTCTAGACCAAGTTAAGCAATTCAAATAGAGGATAATGATGGATGAACATAATCACCTAGGCTTTTTAAAGAAAAAGGTTAGTTTATAATAATTTACCAAGTCCTCCCCAAAGAAGAAATTTGAAGGCTTTGAAGAAACAAAAATCAAAACATACCTTTTCATCTTTTTTTGGATAGGTGATATTAAGCTGTAAGCCCATGTAGGCAAGTACACAGGTTCCATTTGGACCAGTCACATTGTATTTACCAACTGCAGGATTTGGGGGTGATGAGGTTGGTGCTGGGCTAGTTGTTGGAACCTGGCTAGTAGTCTGTTTAGGAGTTGTAGGCACTATAGTAGTAGTAGAGACCATATCTTCAGCACATTCCGTCTCTGCAGAGAAAGGAAAACAGTCATTACCAAACAAAATGAAGCTGTGGGATGATCTACCTTTTCAATCCTCGAGGGAAAGGAAGACAATTTCAAGTAGCTTTTTTCCTAATAAAAGATAATAAAAGCTCAGAAACACAATTCTAAAGTATTACCTAAATTCTTTTTGAAAAGTTTGACACCCTTTTAAAGCCTGGCATGTGAAAACGACACCTCTGCTGGTAATTTACTGAAGTTCATGGTGACCACATCCACTTTCATTCACATCCGTCATTCCGCTTTGCCATTGGGTCAGGATAAATCTGACAGAGCCAGTGCTCCTGCTGTCTGTTCATAGCCAGGCTGGGATCCCTATGACTCAAGGAAAAGCAGAGGAACAGTTCTCCTGCCTGCTGTTAAAAGTGGTCTCCCAGGAGATGTGTTCTCCTTCCCCTCAGTCATTATTCTGGCAATACCCCAAGTAGCCTTAAAATATTGCTGTGGCTCTTCTGTCCTTAACAAGGGGATTCTAAAACACTGCTTCTGATGGAAAGTTTTCTGCTGTATCCCCTCACATCCATCCCCGCTTCAGTCCTGCACAAGGAGCCACCCTCCATAGGGTTAACAAGGCTGTGAAGGTGTGGAAGTTCACCTTCTCTTTTCATCCAGTCCAGCAGCAACTTCCAAGGGAACAGTGATTCTGATTTATTTGCCAGAGTATTTGGAAACATGTGGCAGCAAGATCTTAACTTGATCTGGGAGCCAAGAAGGTTGCTGCATTGAACGTCTAAGCCAAAAGCAAAGGTCGTAACAAAGACATTACTGAAGTAGAGCCTTCCATGTTCCAAGCCAAGGTCATCTCCACATGCCAGGGATAACAACTTGCAACTTTTTAAGGACACCAGCAACTGCAGCAACAATCAACTCTGACTCAAAGGGCCTACTTCTAAAATTTAATGCATACGTATCTTGCAGATACCAGACACCTAATAAATAGCCTTAAACAGTAGCTTAACTTTTGATTATGGGTCAGAAAGAGGAACTCTAATCACGCCATCTGAAGTCACACATGCTCCAACATAGCATGCTTTCCTATTTCTACTCCACTGCTGGAAAGTCAAAGAGCAGAAGGAAAGTGGATAAAGGAGGAGTGATCCTGTATTTTGTAGACAGGTACTGGTCTGATCCCAAAATGCAATCATTTCCTAACAAACCAAAAAGCAGCTTTCTGGGTACTTCAGTGGAGAACTACCCTCTATCTGCCAGACCTCAACACATAGAGGCTCTTATTTAAGTTGGCAGAGATGGAAACAACCAAATCACACTGAGTGGAAGTTTAGCCTAGGTGGAGTTTTGATAAATTATTTTTACTGAACTGATTTAGAGCAGTTTCTAGTAGCTCTTCAGGACAGATCAGAAGATGAGACAAATTCTTTCATCTTTTCTCAACAGTTACAGGAGAGCAGCTGGCAAAACTACCAACAGAGAAAACTAAAGCCTCCCTTTCAGAGCTGCAGATAAGCACTATCATCCCCCTCAGTCACTAACTTCTAGTACACTGACAGAAGTCACCACTTCTAGTTATGCAGATGCACTGAATATTGACTCTTCCCTTCAGTGAGCCTTGTACAGATTACCTGCAGAAATATCCTTTCATTAAAGATTTGCAGAGAAAAAAAAGATATTAAGAGAAAATTGCAGATCTAAAGATTATCAGTAACTAGCTGCCTAAGGGACAGGGGGAGGGTCAAGCCTATGAAAATGGAGGGAAAGAACAGATCTGGAGGGCACAATATTATTTTCAGGTCAAGAAGGTTTAAAAAAGGATTTAAAAAAAGGATTGAAAAAAAAACCAAACAAAAAAGAGCTAACTCATTGTGCACTAGGAAAGTCAGATCCAAACACTATAATAAAAACTTAATAAAAACGTAGGGAAGATGATAATTTAAAGAAAAAACAGCGCATGGCAGTATGAATAACAGGAATGTGGAAATAACAAAACCACAAAATAACATCGCCCTCCATCCCTGAACTCAGACTAGTGTCTGATCACAATCACAGAACTTCACATCTTTTTTCTAAGAATCGGTAGTTTCATCAAATCAGTGCTATCACAGGATGGAAAAAAGCAATTTAGAGATTATGACTGTGACAAGTTAAAGCGTTTATGTTTATCTAAAAAAGAGAAGGAGGCATAGGAATAGAAAATAAAGCAAACGCTGACAAATTTGCATTCCACAAGAAACACCCTCCAGAAATAATGCAATACTGAGTTTTTTTAACCAGAGGACTACATAAGAGCAGATCTTAAGGTCTTAAAAAAGAAAAATATTACATACGGAGATTTTATTGAAGTTTTGTAGAAGTTAAAAATCAGCTTTTCCCAGTATCATGCCTTATGTTTGAGCCTGCTGATAAATTATCACTTATCATACTTACCTGGTAAAACAACTGGATCAAAGTTTCATAATTAACAAAAAAGAGAGAGTTCTGAAGACTGCAGTAATAGAAATCAGGGTTTGGTGTGGGTTTTTTTAAGCATAAATGTAGGTCCACATCTTTACTGCAAACTAGTTCACTGAATGGAAAAGTTTCATCAAGGGAATGATACACACACATCTGAGCCAGTCATGTGAAGCAGCCATAAAAGAAGTCAAGGCCACTATTATCATGCATCAGGCAAGGTATTTTTCACAGAAACGGGACAAGGTTTAGATACTCCAGTAGAAGGCACTTGTTCATTGTATCCATTCCATGTTAACATGTGCTACCATAGATTTTAATATTTGTTTCAATTTAGCAGGTGCATAAATGGGATTAACAGCTAGAGAAAAGTTCTACATTTCCCAGGGACGATGAAGACTCTAAAAGTAAGGCAAAGACTTATCACTCCTTAAGATAGTATGGGTGATCAGCTTGTACAGCTCTTTTGTGTTTGAGTGCTGCCACAAAAGCAAAGGACATGAACACACCATGAAGTAATTGGCCTTTAATAATTTGAAGTAAAATTCCAAACTGCTTTTCAGTACAAGCAATCAGGATAAATGTATCACATTGTGATTGTGCCTGAAAGAGAAAAACCTGACTGTTACAGCTGACATAAAACTTCCTGTAGGAAGATGTACCTTTCTGCTCCCTACAGATAATTCTCTGCTGTCTGCCATTATTTCCCTAGTTTTCCCCAGAGCACACCGTAACTAGTTCAAATTACTTTGGTAGAGGCTATAATGCTTGGAAGTTACCAGTCACTTCTTAAACTAGGATTTTGGCCATGTGCCCACTCAACCTACTGCAGCATGTGTTTAACACCCATACTCATGAACAGCGCAGTACAATACTCATGGGAACCCAGGGCACTATCGCCTAATCATGGATTCCAACATCCTACAGAGAAAACCTGATGCAAGTCCATTCATTTCAAAAGATGCTGTTATCAGAGCTTCAGATCCCATTTGTACTCGCCTTAATATGATTAGTCAGGACTTAAAAAGAAATAACATGTTATTGGAAATACTAGCTCATCAAGTACATTTTCTGTTACAAGATACTTACTGTTCACACTGAAAGTGCCATTTGTGAGATAGGCTTCCAAAGTGACATTGCTGAAAGTAACATTCACAGCCTTCATATTGATGTGCCTGGAGTTGATGCATCTGTATTTTGTGCCCCTATGTGCCTGAATAATACTTTTATGTGATACAGTCTTCACAACTCCTGTAAAAAGATACATTGCATTAGTATGTACCAGTATTTAAAGAAATGACTCAGTATTACATCTGGTAGTGTTACACAACCACAACAGGAAGTTTTCATTTTACCTGCAGTTGAATTTGGGAATAAAGTTGCATCTGACAGATTGTAGTGGAAAACTAACTCTTCAACTTGGTACTCATCTGCAGATTCTGAGAAATTCAGGCTTAACGAATGTCCTGCTCCAAAATCCAATATCAGAACTGGATGAGATGCGTTATCTTTACCACATGAGCTCTGTGAGTCTACTGAAGCATTTTGCGGAAGAAAAAAGTGTACAAACTGTGGGGTAGAAAATAAAACACATGTAAGCTTTTCCTAAGAGCTTTTTAAATATCCTATGAAACTGTTACAAACATACAGCAGACATTAATATATACCACAAGATGTCTACTTCTATACCAGTATATAGCAAGCAGCATGTTACTGGCATTCGAGTTTAAGAACCTTGCTCTCTGAAAGTGGAGTACAAGACAGTACATACTCACAGCACCTCTTAAGACTTTTTTTTCCTCCTAAACTAGCAATATGAATTTGCAGGTACTTCTGTACTACAAGAATCAAATCTGGCAAACTCTGGACATGTGAAAATGGGGGAATTTAAGCTTTGCTTCTTGTAGTACAACTGAGCAAGAACAAAAGTGAACGGTACATCCTTACATAGCTTGACTGTAATACTTGGAATTTATTATACATTGTGAAGAAATGTGGGATCTGAAGACCAATACAACATTTACTTGGAAGTTTTGAGCTTACTGTTTACAAGAAGAAACAGACAAAAGCATGTTATGAAGTCAGTTCTGAGTGCCAGCAGCACCACTGAAAACGTGGATTATACAATATAAGGCTCAGCTCAAATCACACATAGCAAGTGCACCACTGGCAAAGTAGTAGGATTTTTTTAACCTTGTATTACACTGATGGATAGGAAAAAAAAAATCTATTTCAACGACACAAAACTGCAATAAGACTATAAATAATCCACAATTCCTATTCAGTAGTGAAGATACAAAAAAACCAACAAAACCTATTTGTTAAAGTAAATTCTTAATTTTCCATTAATGAGCTTTTGCTGTTAATATGGAACAATCTGTAAGCACTGCACTAGTCTGTAGATACACTGAAATTTAGAGATTTGCTAAGTAGGAAGGTCACAGATTTGCGGAGTTTAAAAAGTTTAAAAGCTACATGCCAACAGCCATTTCAGTTCAGATTTAGTCCATGTGAGTGCGAACAAGTTACCAAAAGAGAGCTTGGAGTATTTTTGCCTTTAGAGTTCCAGTGAAAGCCACTTTAGTCATCAATAGGACTGGTGTGGAATTTCAGTCACAAAAGTCATTTCACATGTTTAGTTTGTGATTGTTTCAGGCAGCCTTAACCTTGCTGTTTAATTAGAAGAAGCATCCGTAATAAAGAAAAGCTGATGCAACATGACTGGGAGGGTAAAAATTTTGTTGAAGCAGTTTATCATGCATAAAAATACTCGTTGAAAGTATAAATACTGCACACCTGCAGAAACACCACACATTTTATAAATACTAAAAATACTAATAAGTGACAAGCAGTAAGATACTCACTGCCCTTACCTGTTTTTGCCCATTGTTTTTGTATTCCACTGAGAAGGCTACTGTCATATCAGCAATTATGCAGACCTTACCACTTGAATCTTTCACTTCAAATGAAGAGGAAGCCTGTAAAAAGCCTGATAAAAATAAAAAGTAGTTAACTTGGTGTCACATAAATTTGCATTTTTGATCCCAAAGAGACAAACATGTGCAACTGTATATTTTGGGAGTAAAACCTAAGCAGTTGAGTTTGGAAATTTGGGCATAAATAGTCCCTAGCTACAACATCACTAACAAACAGAAGACAAATTTAACACCTCATCTATAAAAATGCAAAGCCACCCAAACCAAAACTGTTGACATGCTGGGTCCTAAGAGATAAGAAAAATATGCAACAAACACCAGTCACAGTGTTCAAGGCAGCTTCAGTGTTCACCCTATACAGCAACAATTTTACCACCTTCAGCCAGACCTGAGTTAGCTTATTTGATCCTGCATGCCCTATAACACTCCACCTTCCCCCCACAGCACACCATGCAGCCTTCATTCCTGTTGCACCAGGACACTCAGCTGTACATGCACTGAATGCAGCATTTAGAAAGCTTGGATTGACTGCAGATGTTTTGAAGGCACTGCCAAAAATAGTATGATAGAGCATGCTACCCTTGCCAGGAGAACTTCTCTTTACTGTCATCACGCTCTCCACACTTGAGGGGAGGAGGAGGCTAAGACCTTGACACAGACTGAGGTTATGTTTTCCTGACTGTTTTAAGCTAAACTCAGACTGAGCTGCTGAGAACAGCAGAGAAAAGCTTTTCTGCCCCTTGCTCCACTCCAGCCTCAACGCTCAGAGCATGCTGAGTACAACTGCCCAAAGTATTGACTTAACAGAGCAAGAACACACAGCAAGGGGAGCACACAATCATCCTTTCTGATGCAGAAATCATCCTTTCTGATGGCAGCATGGACTGGGACCAGGGTCACCAGGGTCCACTGCCAACAAAGCTTCACACAGTGGACACACTGTGGCAGGCAGCAAACAGCTAGAAAGCTGGTTATCTCCTACTTCCTTTGTGGCAAGGGATACCTGACAGTGCTCCTGCCCCTGACCAGTTCTTTATTTTAGAGCCTTTTATTCTTCAGATTCCCAATTTGTAACCACCACCACCCCCAAACGAACCTCACTGCAAAAAGCCTGCACCATTTCCATGCTAGCACTGTATCAGTTTGCATTTGCAACAACTTCAGTCTTGCAGAAAACCTGATAAAAAAACAGCTGCAAGACATAAACCATTATCAGAAGCAAATAAGCCTTAACGAATCACACATGCTAATCCATTCAACTGTTGATAATAGCAAAGAGATCCAGATGAGGGATTATCCATTAGCTAGCTTCCCTCCCCAAGAAGCTTTCAAAAAACAAATCCTAATTTTAAAACTTTCCACTGTAGAACTATGGTGTGTACAATTGTATTAAGACAATTATTAGGAAAAATTGGACTTTTATCAGCTGGACTTCAGCAGAAAGCACATCAGTCACAGGAACACATTGGAAACTATTTCTCTGGCACCCAGCAAGCATTTTCCCTTGTTGCCTTCCCCTTAGCAACATCACATCCTCCCCCCTCACCAAAAAGGGCAAAGCTTAAACTAGAATTCATTCAACTTTACCCAGTTTTTGAACAGTGTAGACTTGAGATCAGAGAAAGACAGAGGAAAGAAAATGCTTAAGAACAGATAGTGAGGAAAACCTATTTCAAACCAAAACTGTCCTACCTTTGCCTTTATGTCCAACATAAAATGTGCATTAAGGACCGTATATTCACAAAGAAATGTTATTTATTGCAATTCAGAGCAGTATCAGAAACAGGTTCTTCCACATGGAATTTTCAATCTGCAAAGTTTCCTTCGATGTGCGTTTACATCTGGAACTTTTTTACATTTAATGCAAGCACTAGTTTTCTCAAAAGCAAGCTGCTTACACTTTCCTCAAGATTTCTAGCACAGCGTAAAAAAAGTGTAGAGGCAGGGAATAAGAATCCACTGCTCCTTGAACTAACACTATGACTGAAGAATATGCTAGAATGAAAACCTTCAGTGTGCATGCAGACTCCCTTGTTTGATAGCTATTAAAAATCTTGGCAATTTTAGAGCTAAAAATAATCAAGTAACAGGTAGTAAAAGAATGAAAGAAAAATAATTTTTAAAAGAAATGCAGGGGAAAGAAAAGACTGAAAAACAATTAAGAAAAATATTGCTGACCTAAATGAAAACATGACAGACCTGTCCATTACAGATGATTCAGAGAACAACAGACAATACAGAGGTACCAGAAAGCACCAAATGGAAGACAAGTTCTGGTAATGAAGAGCTGATAAATCACCCTCAGCAAGTTTAAGTAATAAAGAATAAGGGGCATGAATAAACATTAAATAGTAACACCTGCATAACTACTAGGTTTTTGTAAGGTTAGATTCACATCATTATATGAATCCTGAACAAATGCTATAAAACCCCAGTCCCTCGTAAGAATATGCAGCAGCTGCTGGATTTGCAGTATCAGTGATGAGACAGATGCAACCAGCACGAGACACTGAGCTGTCCTCGATGGAGTGGTGAGAACTGTTTCACTGGAAGTAAGGCAATACTTACAGGGATGGTGATCAGAGAGAACTGTGCTGCAGCATCATCTGCTCCCAAGGTCTTGAAGGAAAGCAGATGAAACCGAGTGAAATGTATGGGACATAGGAGCAAAGAAAAATTAGAAAAAAAACCACTGAAGAACAAATCAAGACAGTGAAGGAAAGAAGGTCCTGCCTACTCTCTGCTCCAGCCAGTTTAAGGCAGAGGAACAGCTCGCTGGGTCTTTCAGGAAAGCAGCTGTTGGGTTTTGTGAAGGCAGTTTCAGTGTCAAGTAGTGATTAATGCATGAATCATCACCAGCCCACAAACACTACAAGCCTACAGTCAAAATGTCAAGACTACAGAAAAGCAAACTGATGTTGAATCAATCTATCCTGGGAATATTTCTAATGAAGTTACATAATGTATTGCTTTGTACATCGTTCTTTGCTAATTAACACAAAAACTGATACAACCCTCCAATTCTTAATTTTAAGCTTTAAATGTTCCTCTTAATAAACTGCAGAGCCCTATATGACAACTACTTGTGGCACAGCAAGTGCAGTACTTCAGATGTAAATGCAGCAGTCCAAAACTTTTCAATAGCAAGAAGTAAGTTTCATTAGGTTCATTATTCACTTGGCTGGAAACACTACATTATGGATATTTAAAAAGGAATTACCAAAAATGTACTAACATCAAAGAAATTTCACTTGGTTCAGATGCTTCCTTTGTATTTCAATAAGTTCCAAAAAAAAGCTGCTTATATATTTATTCTAGCAGCACCTTTTCAATTGAAAATCGTATGACAATCTCTCCCTTTATATCACATTTCTGCAATTACAGTCTCATGCAAGAAAACACTTAAGGTAACTGTTAAAGCAACAACTAGAGATGTTGCTTGAATTAAATCCAGAAAAACCCAAAGTATATTAACAGTCTGAGATAACATAAGTAAGTCAAACAAAACAAATACTTCCCTGATTGTACAACAATTTATCTTAAAGAAATCTACCTCATAAAGTTGTTTGTTTTAAGCTGAAAGGTACAAAGCTAACAAAACAATCTAGCACATGCTTTCAGGTTACAACCTTCTTATAACTGAAATCCTGTTAGTCAAACACAGCTATCCTTGATTTACTGTCCCATATAATAGAAACCTACTAAGGGAGAGAGATGAATGGTTGTTGTGTGCTAGAAAACCAAGCATATTTAATGGCAATTGTGTACACCATCTGCTTGCAAAGAAGACTGCAGTTACTAGAGTTAATGATTTACTTTGCCTCCAATTTTTATTAGAAACATGGAACACTGACAATAAGGAAATACAAAAGCTACTTCTGTATAATGTGGGGTTTATTACTATAGTCATGTTTCCTGCATAAGTAAAAACTTCTTTAGCATTTTTCTTCCTCCCTCTTGGCATAAAGGGCAGCAAGCCATCCAAATCCACCTGGGCACGTATCCCATATCATCAGTACTTTAAGCCATACAGATACCCAGTGGATGGGACTGTTTGCAGTTACATCAACTGCCTATGGTGTTTGGGAGGAAAACCATGCCTGCAGCACAGCGCAGCTGCTGGCTCCTGGGACGTGCTCTGATGAGCTTCAGAGTATCCCACGGCCTGGTCACACTCACAGACTCTCCTTGGTTCCAGCCCACCCTGGAATTACTGTGCAGCTGCACTCCAGGGATAAGGGATGCCAGCCCTACATAATCATTCTGTACCTAAGCTGCAGTAGTGATGTGTTGCCCTGCACCTTTGCCCAGGTGTTCTGATGGCAAACACAGTGAACACTGCTATCTGTGGGGCATTAATCCAAGAAGATAAGAAATGCTGGTTATTATCTAAAGAAGGTTTATTTTCTATTGTACCTGTGAACCAAACTGCCCAGTAATTTACTCATTCTGATGGTTCAGAATGATCCTGTCATCTCAGTGCCATTTTGTGAACAGTGATAACCTTTGTCACCTCTTTAGACTCCTAAATCTATGCCAGAGAAGAGAATGGAAAAATCCCAGAGGAGTTATGCTCTCCTCTAATGATCTGTCTTCTAATGTACACACCACTCCCAGAGGAACACCTGCTCCAAGTCCTTTATCAGAAGATTGAGTCAAGATCACTTCCTTAGGATTTAAAATCTATACTACCTTGGGATAATACAGAAAGAAAAAGACAGGAACAACTAAAAGCAGGAAAATCCCTTGACAGGCTTGACATACAAAACACTTTGCAAGGGGTGAGATGGTCTCCATAAAATTACGAGTTATACTTACCTTTCACCAACAGACACACAAGACTGAATGCTGGCTACCTGGAAAGCTAGCAGGAAAAGACAAGGCTGGACTCACTTGAATACACAGTGGTGGGGAAAGGGAGAACAGAGCTTAATTCAATGCATGAGAGTACTTTAGGGCATAAGAGAACCAGCTGCAATTGTGCAGGTGCAGCACCTGATTGTATCGAGTTCCTGATCCAGCCCAGAATATGCATCCTTGCCAACCAAGAGACATATTACTGCAATCTCAGATTTGATATTGTTGACTTCCATTAAGGCAGTAAACACTTTGTTTCTCACTTCAAGTTTGCAGATGAATAATTTCTGTCTTTATAAACAAATTTATGCAAGTACAAAACCATTATAAAGGAAGTGTACCTAGTAGCCATACACTTGCCATTTGACCAGAGAATTGCACAATTGCATCAAGTTTAGTCACATGAAACTTCTTTATGGCTTCCTATCCAGAGGAAGGAAGTCTTGGGATAGCTCTACAGCAAATGATTACATGAGTGCAATGGGAGAGCTAAACTCCCCTGGCCAGACCCTTTTCAGCATTCACACAAGTCCATTTTGTACTTGCTCTGCTTGGTGCTGCTGTATCACACCACACAACTAACACACATTCTTCAAGGCAGCTGCAAGACCCAAACAATGTTTTGAAGAAAGGAGCACTGTGTGACAATTTAAAGAGAAAGCTTCCCCAGAGGAGAGGATACTGGAAATAAGGTAATAAACTAACTGCCTGAGTAAAACCACTCTCCCAGTCCTACAGAGTAGATCTTAACCCTGCCAAGGAAAGTAAAGACATACAGGTGTTCCCATATCATACGGAATGAATTCTTCTTAAGAAAACAGATGCCATCAGAAGTTTAATACAAGAAAACCAAATGTATTAACTGTGAACCTCTGTGCTCAAAGCTGAACACTGAGAGGGAACAAGTACCCACTGCGCAGAGCTGAAGCACATTTAAAACTCTGTACTCTTAATGCCAGGGTGCTCCTAAGACTCTCACACCTGGAATTAACAGTAGAAAAAGTAGTACTGATAGTCAGTGGTGCTGTCAAGGGACAGAGAAAGTTAAGAAACTGTTATACTAAGACTGAAAGGGACACCAGTCCATCCTGAAGTCAGATGCCCAAAAACCATGGAATCCTGATTTACCAAAACATAAGGTACATTTAAAAGTATGTAATATAGAATCAAGATAATGCAAGGGAGTGTTCAAATAGCTGTTGTAATTCCCACCACTCACATGCCCAAAAGTGTGTTCTGCCAAGCTTAAGAGAACACATACCAAGAACTCCATTTCAGCACCAAGCTTTCTCAAGGAATTTCCAAATAATCATGGCTGACTTGAGAGCAAAGACAAACTGCTGAAGTTGCAACAAGCAAAGGCAAGGTGTGCCTTTTGCTAAAAATAAGCTTTTATCCTGGAGACCTACAAAGGCTTATCAGAGATAACAACAGCAGTTAATGTTGCAATACAGTAACAAATCTTTTCTTTGAGTCAGGTTCCTCTGTACTTAGAAGCAATTCTTCACTTTGTTGTCTGCTACTGATTAGAAAACATCCTAATTGCTACAGAACAATCTAGAAGCAGGTTACACAAAAAATAAAACACTTCAGTCAGCCTGACCAGAAACCTTGGGAACACATCTCAAAAATGGCGTGTCAGGGAACCTGCAGAGTTCTCAGCAACGAAGAAGTTACTTCACAAGTCAGAAAGGCTGCTGAAGTCAAACCCAAGTAACCTATCACATGATGACTGACACACTAATTCAGATCCTTAGAGACTGTGTCAACACACTTCAAGCAGCTATCAAGCAAACACTATGTCAAGGGCAGCATTTGGTTAAACAATGTTTCAAAAGTTGCTCAACATTGAAGTAGTTAGATTTTGTGAAAAACCAAGTTACACTGGTCTCAGTTCCAAACACCCGATAATGTCAAACCTGAGAAAAACAATTCAGCACCAAATTGCTCACTGGCTGGAATTCATTATCAAGTTTCTCTGAACTATCTCTACATGGGTAGCAAGGTTTGGAATTCCTCTTTGGACTAGAGCTGTGCAATAGAAACACGTGGATTATGTGTCAATGCCTCTGAAATGGCATCACACTACCTTGAAAAACTAATTTTTCCTTCCCTAAATCTCAAATACTTCATTATTTACTACACTGAATCCATGTCTGATTCTAATCTTAAATTTTCAGGAAAGCGTTCTTTGATGTGTCTGTGTTTCAGTAATGGAAAAATCTACGGGTGCTCTAGATCTCAGAGAGCACGAGCAGCTCTGTTGGGTTTGGCACACAACCCAACTGACTCATCGTGCTCAACAACAGACAAGCACCATCTTACTCAGTATTTCAAAAAGCAGCAGCTAAGTTTAGGGGAGGTACTTCCATTTCCCACAGCCCCCTCTCCCTGCATTTACCACTATACTACCTAAATGTTTTCTTAATTCCATATGTATGTTTGATATCAATGAGGAAATTAATTACAAAATGCTTAATGCTGACACATGAAGCATTCAGCTTAGTGCTTGCTGCTTTATCTGAATAGAAAACTGAAACAGTATGTGAGGTTTGGTGAGGTATTCAGGTGGGGAAAAAAAAATCTACTGTCCCAAAGTCAAGGCATCACCAAACAAATTTTCACATCTGCCCCACCCATGCTAATCTTTCAGTCTCCTGTGACAACTACCTTATCCTCATCAGTGTTCAGATGACTAAAAGGCTGCAAATGAGCTAAAATATCTGAAGACTTCAGCTCATATATTATCATTACCTCTTACTCTTCTCCTCTCACCTACGACCCAAGCCCCACACTCTGGCAAGAAGGGGGTCTCTATTTGCACCACGAAATCTTCCCCCAAGATTGCAGTATAAAGTTATGCAGAAACACCGAGCTACTAAGCTATTAGACACTGGTACAAAGTCCCGACTACAAGTAAATAGTTACTGTCTAGTAAAATAAACTATTGTGTTGCCTCAGCTGCAGAAACCTGACACATTTGACATGCCAAAAAGTGACAAAGATAATGCACCGAATGATATTTGTAACTGCTAATTAAGCAGAGGAAGACTACTGCAGTGGCAGAAAGTATTAACTACGGTATCACATAAAAATCACAAAAACTGATTTGAAAGCGAACTGTAAAGCAATTCTTCATTTAAGCCATAACTATATCAAACAAACTATACAAATAATTCCCACTCTAACACCAGTTCAACGACACTTCAGCTGCCAACCCTAAAAAGCAAGTCAAGGAGCAACTGTGCTCACTACACTGGCTCACGAGGGCTGGATATCTGAACTGCCCAGTGCCCTTTTCGAGTGGCATCTTTTGGGCTCAGTGGAAATGAAGTACGGTCAGTGGTGATAACGATATTTACTACCAAAGAGACGTTAGAGGAGCTGCAAAGACTGTCATATCCCAAAAATGATGGCAGATAAGCATTCTCAACTGCTACTTTATTTGGGAAATATTTTGGCCAGCTGCTGAACAAGTTTCCTTTGCTGCCAAAGCCACAGCTCAGAAACCTGATAGCGTTGTGTGATGTGGCTTTCAAGACAAGAAATCAAACGCAAGGTAGTTGTAAACAAGCAAGACACACTTCCTCGTAAAACAGCCTTGCTGCCCTAACAAACCTTCTCATCAAGGCACTGAAATCTCTCTATTCCAGACACGTTTCATATTTTACTCAAGATACAGCAGGAAGAAAGCCATTAAGCAAGGGAGCATTACATGCCCTATAGAAAGCGCTGCTTCCTAGCAATGACATCAGTAGCTCCAGCGTCTCCACGCCTCGTGCTCCAGGCGTGTTTCCAGGTTCTTCCCGGAGCGCGGTCCCTACATCCAACGCAGGTGCTCAGACCAGCGTTCCCGGGCACTACGCGGTTCAGCGCGCCAAGCCCGGCAGCCGCCGCCTCCCGTCCGTCGTTGCCGTCGTACCTCGGGCGGCCCTGAGGGGCTCCCGGGCGCCGCAGGGACCCGGCGCGGGGAGGGGACGGGATGGCCCCCCCAAGAGCCCCAAGACGCTGCGGGTCAGTCAGCACCCGGGAACGCCGACAGCAGGCGGCAGCGGGCGGGAGGGCGGGTCTCCAGTTACAGGTGCCGAGTCCAGCGCCGCCGGCCCCAGGGCCGCCT